>SJYC01041007.1:0-22099 GCA_006408675.1 Madoqua kirkii
CAATCTGATTTCTGCATTGACCATCTGGTGATGTCCAGGTGTAGAGTCTTCTCTCGTGTTGTTGGAAGAGAGTGGTTGCTATGACCAGTGCATTTTCTTCGCAAAACTCTATTAGTCTTTGCCCTGCTTCATTCCGCATTCCAAGGCCAAATTTGCCTGTTACCAGGTGTTTCTTGACTACCTACTTTTGCATTCCAGTCCCCTCTAATGAAAAGGACATCTTTTTGGGGTATTAGTTCTAAAAGGTCTTGTAGGTCTTCAAAAACCATTCAACTTCAGCTTCTTCAGCATTACTGGTTGGGGCATAGACTTGGGTAACTGTGATATTGAATGGTTTGCCTTGGAGACGAACAGAGATCATTCTGTCGTTTTTGAGATTGCATCCAAGTACTGCATTTTGGACTCTTTTGATGACCGTGATGGCTACGCCATTTCTTCTAAGGGATTCCTGCCCACAGTAGTAGATATAATGGTCATCTGAGTTAAATTCACCCATTCCAGTCCATTTTAGTTAGCTGATTCCTAGAATATCGACATTCACTCTTGCCATTTCCTGTTTGACCACTTCCAATTTGCCTTGATTCATGGACCTGGCATTCCAGGTTCCTATGCAATATTGCTCTTTACAGCATTGGACCTTGCTTCTGTCACCAGTCACATCTACAACTGGGTATTGTTTTTGCTTTGACTCCATCCTATAGTACAGGAAGCCATATTATAGTTTTGTTATATTTTAGTATGGTTACCCAGGTGATGGTAAAACTGAGAAGCAAGAAGGAGATGGTACAGCAACTCATAGATTGGTGGTGGCTGGGAGCTTGTCACACCCTCACACCAGAGAGCCCACAGAGGGTGGAGATGTCACCAGAGCCCAGAGTTGGGGAGTTGTGCAAAGGCTGCCTGGTGAAAGCAGGGAGCCCAAAGGCCAAGGTTGCCTGTTGGAGCTGGAGGCACCCAGGAGAAATAAGCTGTAAGATGCCACCTAGAGCAGGGAGAGGAAAGGGTAAACAGCTTCCTTCCTCCTTCTACTTCAAGCTTTCTAGCCTCTCATTGGCTATTCCTACCTAGAAGCCAGTTGGCAAGAAATCCAGTCCTCAAATATGCAGGTTAGAGCGGGTGAAGTGCAGAGTAGTTCTGGGAGCAGAGATAAATGATCCGCGCAGATGTGCTCTGAAAGCTGGTACAAAGTCCTAGATGAATTTCAGTGAACTTGCCAGTTCACTATTGCAATCACCTGTCTGTCTCTCTAGTCCGTTCTGGACACACTACTAGGCTGACCTTCCTAAAATACTGATCTCACTTTTGGACAATGACCCTTAGTTCTTGCAGCATCAAACTTGAGCTCTTCAGGACTTTCCTCATCCAGATTGTCCTTGGCAACTCAGATCTAGATTTAGTTCACATTTCTCTTGGCCCAACTCTTTGCCAGAGGAAGGGAGGAGCAAAGGTAAAGTAATGTTAGTTGACCACCTGTTATGCAACAGATATATCTGAGAACTTTATTCTCATATCATTGAATTCTCAGGTATTACTCTCATTTTTAGGTAGGCTCCTGAGTCTCAGCGAGGGAAGGTAACTGTCCCAAGGTGATATAGTCTGGCTAGAATTGGAGGTGGGTCCTTCTGACACAAATCTTGTTTCCACTCTGCTGTGTTACCTTCCTGGTTTATTAAAGCTTGGAGAAAAGAAGCAATTTATGGAGGTCTACATGGTTGGTAAATACTAGCTGACTCAATCCATCTGTCTTAGATTTATAAGATTTTCCTAGTAGTCATATTTTAGCAAGGTCTTATCCATTTATCTTTGGTTCAAGTCCTACTGTCTCAATGGTATTCCCCCCTCCCCCACCCCCCCACCTGGATATCCCACATGAAGCTCTCCTTTCTTTGAACTTCTCTGGCATTTACACTTAAATACATAGAGTCACTGAGTTCTCAAAGTGCTTCATATAAGGGACGTAGATTATGGAGTCAAGATGTAAACAGTATTGACAGCTATTTGTTAGATATTCCCCCATTATCTCTGTAAAATCCAATTCTAGTGACTCAGTTAACATTTCATGTTTACTCCCAACCTGTATTTAGTAGTATGATAAGTGCCTTGAAGTTTAGACAGAGAACTCCTATTTCTCAGTAATTTTTAAACTTTTGTGTACATAAGGATCACCCAGGATAGTGTTAAAATGCAGATTTTGACTCGGGAGCTCTGGGGTGAGGCCTAGAGTTCTGCTAAAAATTTTTTTATTTTGATCTTTGTATTTTATTTCTTGCCTTTTTTTATTGAAGTATTGTTGACTTACAATGTTAACATCTATACAGCAGAATAGTTCAGTTAGATATATATATATACATTGTTTTTATATTCTTTTCCATTATGGTTTTTCACAGGATATTGAATATAGTTCCCTCTGCCATAATAGGATCTGTTGTTTATCCATTCTATATATTATAGCTTGCATCTGCTAATTCCAAACTTCCCATCCTTCCCTTCCCCACTGCACCTTCCCCTTGGCAACCACAATTCTGTTCTCTATAAATATGTTTTTGTTTCATAGGTATGTTCATTTGTGCCATATTTTAGATTCCTCATGTAAGTGATATCACACAGTATTTGTCTTTATCTTTCTGGCTTCATTTAGTATGATAATCTCAGGTCCACCCATGTTGCTGCAAATGGCATTATTTTATTCTTTTTTATGGCTAGTAGTCCATTGTGTTTATACTGCATCTTCTTTATCCATTCATCTGCTGATGGACATTTAGGTTGTTTCCATGTCTTGGTTACTGTGAAGAGTGCTGCTGTGAGCATTGGGGTGCATGTATCTTTCTGAATTATAGTTTTGTCTGGATACATGGCCCGAGGTGGAATTGCTAGAACATATAGCAACTCTAGTTTTAGTTTTTGAGGAATCACCATACTGTTTTCCATAGTGGCTGTTCCAACTTACATTCTCAACAACAGTGTACGAGGGTTCCCTTTTCTCCACACCCTCTCCAACATTCGTTATTTGTAGACTTTTTAATGGTGGCCATTCTGACCTTTGTGAGGTGGCACCTCATTGTAGTTTTGCTTTGCATTTCTCTAATAATTCTACCGATGTTGTTAATCTTGGAACCACACTTTCAGTGCGTCTAGACCACACGTTTACACATCAGAGGCAGCTGACAACCTACTAAGGACACTTATAATGGGTATGATGAACAGACAACTGCATGTGCTCAAATCTAGGAAACTGGGATGGCTGGCTGATGAAATTAAGGTTCATAATGTTGGAGGATGAGAAAGTGAGAGTCAAAGTATTAATGAGAATAAATTTGATGTGGGTGGGGCTGGCACAAAGTATTATATGGTAAGTGTTTGTGGCCCTTGAAAGCAAAGTTCTTATAGTCTATTGCCATGTTTAACATTTTACTTGAGGGAAGGGTGACTGAAGGACATGTGAGGTGATGGTCCCTGGAGTCTTCTTGGAAGGGAGAAAGAGAAGGCTGTTCCTAGGCGCAACTCTGACTCAGTTGTCTCCAAAGAGGACCAGGAAGGTGTTCTTATGCATTTTAGTTTGGGGAATACATTGGGAGAGGCTTCATTGTGCTCTGAGGGTCTGAGTCTCTTCTCTTTTGCCAAATGCTAGCTGGGTGATAGGGCAGAAGAAATAGCTCTTAAGAGAGGAAAGAGGTGACTGGTGATGGATATGTACATGTGTACCTGTGTGCATATATGTACACACATGGTGTGATTTTGATATGCAATAGACTGGTGTGTGGAACTTAGCAGGGGCTCCCCACTCAGTCACCTCTCCTGACAATGAGCAGGTGTGCTGGTCCCCCAAGGTCAACTGTTCTGAGCAGTTGTTGGCTGTTTTTGGAGAAGAGGAGAAGACTGGCCCTTCCCCACCACCTCCCACTGGGTCTCAGGAAAGTGCACTGAGATGCCTCCTTGATTGTTAGACTCAAACTGAACATTTTAATAGAAATTGAAGAAGTTTACCTGAAGTACTGATTAGGATAATCTTAACTTCCATTTTCAAAAATCAATACTGTATTTTCTATAATTCAATCTTCCCATTTTCTCCCAAATCCTTGTTGCTGATAAAAAAATCACGACTGCCTTTGTCAGACATTTAACTGTGTATAATCCATACCATCTGCTGCAGACTTTTCCATTTTATTTTAGGATTTTAATGAAGCTTTTTATTTGTCCATTTCTATCTCTTATACTAAGCATTATGTCTAGGACTCAGCTCCCATTTCCTCAAACCATCTGGAAGAGGATTGGAGCAATCTCATGTACATCGCTGATTTTGGAACTGGATCAGACCCTTTTGGGAAGATTTGTACAATTTTCCAAAATTTGTACAATTTTTTGATCATGCTCCAGAATGTCCTTGCCCATTGCTTAAATTTTATTCACAATGTGGTCTTCCCTAATTATCAAATAATAGCAATTTTTATTGACCTTAATTTTTTGGATGTTCACATTTGAAAAACTTTGGGGTGAAGGAGTAGAGTGGAAAAAGATAATCCTGGTAGAAATAAATATTAACTATAAAGTATTACCACTCTCTTTTCTTCTATTAAACTTTAAGAATTTCTGATTTGCATTGGGCTAAGTACATTGCTTTTTCATGCTGTTCATGGGGTTCTCATGGCAATAATACTGAAGTGGTTTGCCATTCCCTTCTCCAGTGGACCACATTCTGTCAGACCTCTCCCCCATGACCCATCTGTCTTGGGTGGTCCCACATGGCATGGCTTAGTTTCAGTGAGTTAGACGAGGCTGTGGTCCATGTGATCAGATTGGCTAGGACTGTGATTATGGTTTCAGTGTGTCTTCCCTCTGATGCCCTCTCGTAACACCTACTGTCTTACTTGGGTTTCTCTTACCTTGGATGTGGGGTATCTCTTCATGGCTGCTCCAGCAAAGCACAGCCACTGCTCCTTACCTTGGATGAGATCACCCCTCCTGATCTTGAACATGGAGTAGCTCCTCTTGGCCCTCCTGCGCCCGTGCAGCTGCTGCTCCTTGGACGTGGGGTTGCTGCTCTTGGCTGCTGCCTTGGGGTAGCTGGGGAAACAGTGTCAGACTTTATTATTTTGGGCTCCAAAATCACTGCAGATGGTGATTGTAGCCATGAAGTTAAAAGACGCTTACTCCTTGGGAGGAAAGTTATGACCAACCTAGATAGTATATTAAAAAGCAGAGACATTACTTTGCCAACAAAGGTCCATCTAGTCAAGGCTATGGTTTTTCCAGTGGTCATTTATGGATGTGAGAGTTGGACTGTGAAGAAAGCGAGTGCCAAAGAACTGATGCTTTTGAACTGTGGTGTTGGAGAAGGCTCTTGAGAGTCCCTTGGGCTGCAAGGAGATCCAACCAGTCCATCCTAAAGGAGATCAGTCCTGGGTGTTAATTGGAAGGACTGATGCTGAAGCTGAAACTCCAATATTTTCACTACTTCATGCAAAGAGTTGACTCATTGGAAAAGACTCTGATGCTGGGAGGGATTGGGGGCAGGAGGAGAAGGGGACAACAGAGGATGAGATGGCTGGATGGCATCACCAACTTGATGGACATGAGTCTGGGTAAACTCTGGGAGTTGGTGATGGACAAGGAGGCCTGGCAAGCTGCAATTCATGGGGTCACAAAGAGTTGGACACGACTGAGTGACTGAACTGAACTGAACTGAACTGAAGTACATTACTTCTATCCTCTCTTCTAGAAAAGACTGTAAGATTTACTAGTGTTGAGATTCTGTATTTTCATCTGTGTCTCTAGTGCTTGGTATGTAAGTGCTCATAAATACTGATAAATAAATCAATGAATGATTTTTTTCTTCTTATTATTATTGTGGTCCAGTGACAGGAACTTTTTCCGAATTCTTTCGCAGACTGACTCAGAGGTGCAGGCCAATCTTTTCCTTCATAAAGTGAAAGTTAATTTCCCTAAAGTTGATTCTTGTATTCCTTTTATTCTGTTCCTTCCTATCTATATATCTGGGCTTCCCTGATGGCTCAGTGGTAAAGAATCCACCTATAGTGCAGTATGAGATAGATAGTATCACAGATTCAATGAACATTAATCTGAGCAAACTCCAGGAAGTAGTGGAGGAGCATGCTATAGTCCATGAGGTCACAAAGAGGTGGTCACAACTTAGAGACTGAACAACAGCAATCTATACACCTACATATAAGCACAGTATTACATTTCTATATGAAAAGACTCTATATAGAAACACAAACAATTTATAATTTATTTTTAAAACCATTGTAAAAAAGACTCCTTTTATTCAGATTGCCTAAGAGCTTTCATACAGAGGATGATTGAGGGTATAAGCTAGAACAAAATTAGGAATACTACCAAACCAGAGACAACAGTCAAATTTATGACCAACCTAGATAGTATATTAAAAAGCAGAGACATTACTTTGCCAACAAAGGTCCATCTAGTCAAGGCTATGGTTTTTCCAGTGGTCATTTATGGATGTGAGAGTTGGACTGTGAAGAAAGCGAGTGCCAAAGAACTGATGCTTTTGAACTGTGGTGTTGGAGAAGGCTCTTGAGAGTCCCTTGGGCTGCAAGGAGATCCAACCAGTCCATCCTAAAGGAGATCAGTCCTGGGTGTTAATTGGAAGGACTGATGCTGAAGCTGAAACTCCAATATTTTCACTACTTCATGCAAAGAGTTGACTCATTGGAAAAGACTCTGATGCTGGGAGGGATTGGGGGCAGGAGGAGAAGGGGACAACAGAGGATGAGATGGCTGGATGGCATCACCAACTTGATGGACATGAGTCTGGGTAAACTCTGGGAGTTGGTGATGGACAAGGAGGCCTGGCAAGCTGCAATTCATGGGGTCACAAAGAGTTGGACACGACTGAGTGACTGAACTGAACTGAACTGAACTGAAGTACATTACTTCTATCCTCTCTTCTAGAAAAGACTGTAAGATTTACTAGTGTTGAGATTCTGTATTTTCATCTGTGTCTCTAGTGCTTGGTATGTAAGTGCTCATAAATACTGATAAATAAATCAATGAATGATTTTTTTCTTCTTATTATTATTGTGGTCCAGTGACAGGAACTTTTTCTGAATTCTTTCGCAGACTGACTCAGAGGTGCAGGCCAATCTTTTCCTTCATAAAGTGAAAGTTAATTTCCCTAAAGTTGATTCTTGTATTCCTTTTATTCTGTTCCTTCCTATCTATATATCTGGGCTTCCCTGATGGCTCAGTGGTAAAGAATCCACCTATAGTGCAGTATGAGATAGATAGTATCACAGATTCAATGAACATTAATCTGAGCAAACTCCAGGAAGTAGTGGAGGAGCATGCTATAGTCCATGAGGTCACAAAGAGGTGGTCACAACTTAGAGACTGAACAACAGCAATCTATACACCTACATATAAGCACAGTATTACATTTCTATATGAAAAGACTCTATATAGAAACACAAACAATTTATAATTTATTTTTAAAACCATTGTAAAAAAGACTCCTTTTATTCAGATTGCCTAAGAGCTTTCATACAGAGGATGATTGAGGGTATAAGCTAGAACAAAATTAGGAATACTACCAAACCAGAGACAACAGTCAAATAAGGCATTGCAGTTAAACTGTGATCAATATGGGCTATCATCCATCATAGCTGGATTCACGTTTTATGTTCTTCTCAATCAAAACCAGTTCCTCTGACACTATTAGTCTTAGAACAGGCTGCTTTCTTTCCAAGCATTGTTACAATCTACCTTATGTTAACACATTATTTTATTCATCTCTGAGTCCCCTAGTATCTGAATGAGCAAGAGAGGCAGAGTTGTCAGTTTGAGCCTACCAGGTCAGAGTTGTTGGAGGGAGCAGTAACCCTGCGCATCTGGGTGCTGACTCACGAGTGGTAGGTTGGCCCCACACAGAACATCTGGGAAAAGTCTTCCAGAGGCATTTGGTGGTGGTGGTTTAGTTTCTAAGTAGTGTCAGACTCTTGTGAACCTATGGACTGTAGCCTGCCAGGCTTCTCTGTCCATGGGCTTTCCCAGGCAAGAATACTGGAGTGGGTTTCCTTCTTCAAGGATTTATAATCTCTGTTTGTAGTGAATCATCTTACCTTAAAAGTACAGAGGGGGAATTAAACTGAGGGGGTTTGAGTGCTGGCCTCACCTCTTTCCAGTGGTGACACCCTGAGCATGTTACTGGTGTTCTGAGTCTATAAAATGCAGACATTAATGAAGTCCAAATGCACAGTGTCTTAATAAGGCTCAAGGCCATGGCCCTCATGTATGCCACTATTCTTCTTTTGCTCTCTGAATTCCACCCACATGTCTTCAGTTCTTCAAAAGCTCTAAACTCCTACCTACTTACCATAGGGCCTTTACACGTGTAGTTCCCTCTGCCATCCCCACTTTTTATTTCATAAGTTCTTGTTCATGCTTTGAGGGTCAGCTAGATTGCCTGATCTCCCTCAAGTAAGTTGATACCCATGGAAGGTGTATTCTGAGTTTGTAAGACTTAATTGTCATTAAATGAAAATTGTGTCATAATTAGTTCAGTTCCTCTACACTTTCCACCCATGATAATATAAGCCCTATGAGCGCAGAGATCATGCCTGTATTACTCACCTCATATATGCAGTGTTTAACAAGGTGCCTGGCACAGAGTAGCTTTAAAAATGCTATTAGATGAATGAGTAAATGAATGAAAAGTTACTAATGCAAGCAAAACACAAACTAGGTGCACAGTAATTTTTATTTCTAATCCATTCTCCCAATTGCCTTCATTTTTGCAACTCTGCATGGAGAGTAAAAAAAATAAAGCATTTGTGATTTGAATGGGTGCACTCTGACGTGACCTCCTTCAGTTGCCTGAAAATTTTTTCCTTGGCCATCCCTCTAGGTCCATAATTCTAAAGCCTCACTTTGTACCAGAATTCACTGGGAAGCATTGTAAAATCACAAACGTTGTAGTCATTGTAGGTGGGGTCTGCACATCAGCATTTTAAAATGCTTTCCAGGTGATTGTAATGTGCAGCCAGAGTTGAAAATCACTGCTTAGATAAGGAATTATTTTAAAGACAGGATGGATGAAATTCAAGAATGTCTGTGTCTGTAAAAGTCATGTTTGTTGGAGTGGGTTAAACAGCTTAGTGTCTACCAGCACTTTTGCACCAACTGATCAGATTGGCCTTTGGAAGAAGGGAGGAAGAGAATCATCATCAGAGTGGTAAATCATCAGATATACATAAATGTCCTGAATGAGTAGCAGCCCACGGTGGATGTAATCAGGTGGAATCCTGCAGACACTACCCTCATCTTCTCAACATTGCCAGTATACAGGCTTTGTCCGATATACCACGCTGTTATCACCAGGAGTGAATCACCCTGGCTAGTCCTGGCTGTGCATTTTCCTAGATGAGACACTGCTGGGATGGGTTTCTTGTGTGGGAACAGCTTCAGGGTCATTGCCCCTGGAAGATGCTATAGAGGGGGAGGGGTCTGAATGTGCTATGGGGCAGGATTTTGGAAGCCATTTGGCAAAGATGATGGTCAAGAGCTAGCAAGCTTTGGCTTCAAAGAAAGAATTTGTAGGCTTCTTAAATTAAAAGGAAACTAGAAGAAAAGTAGAATAATAATTTGGAGCTTAAAAGCTCTCTGGTGTAGTATAAATGCTAAATCTCAGAACTTTGTTAAAGCAGGGGTCAGCAAACTATGGAGTGGAGTACAAAGCTTGTCTGTTTTTGTATAACCTGAGAGCTGAAAATGGTTTTTTTATTTTTCAAATGGTTGAAAAATAATCAAAATAAAATTATTACATGACCCATGAAAATTCTAAGAAATGCAAATATTAGTGTTCATAAATGTTGTGGGAACATAGCCATGCTTATTGTTTTCGTATTGCTTATGGGTGCTTCTTTCCAACAAGGAAAGAGTTGAGTCATGGTGACGAGCTGGTAGCCCATGAAGCCTAAAAGATGAACTGTCTGGCTCTTTGCAGAGTTTGTTGACTCCTCTGTTAAAGAATCAGAAGAGGAACTAGATAGAAGGGTTAACCCTGGGTGATAAGAGGAGTGGGACACAGGAGAAAGGAGGATACAGCTATCATTGTCATGATGTTTTCTAAGTGCACATTAACGCTCTCAACCATCCTCAAAGGCATCAGGGTCCCAGCAAAGCACAGAAGCAACTTCAAATTAATATCACTGGAAGAGGCTTTAATTAGAAGACTATTTGCAAAGTGAGAGCAGGGGAAAGCACAGTATCTCTGGGCCAGTAGCAAAGGAGCTGTCACTTCTGGGCCTGGAGGGTTGAGGTTCAGTTCAGTTCAGTTCAGTTGCTCAGTTGTGTCCAACTCTTTGCAACCCCATGAATCGCAGCACGCCAGGCCTCCCTGTCCATCACCATCTCTCGGAGTTCACTCAGACTCGAGTCCATCAAGTCAGTGATGCCATCCAGCCATCTCATCCTTGGTCATCCCCTTCTCCTCCTGCTCCCAATCTCTCCCAGCATCAAAATCCCTTCCAATGAGTCAACTCTTTGCATGAGGTATCCAAAGTACTAGAGTTTCAGCTTTAGCATCATTCCTTCCAAAGAAATCCCAAGGTTGATCTCCTTCAGAATGGATTGGTTGGATCTCCTTGCAGTCCAAGGCACTCTCAAGAGTCTTCTTCAACACCACAGTTCAAAAGCATCAATTCTTCAGTGCTCAGCCATAAGCATGTAGATAGGGCTGCCTGGAGAGCACGTGACCTTCATTTGAAAGACACAGCCCGTCAGATAGGATAGGGACCAGGAAACAACCCATGGCTTCACTGTCCACCTCTCACACATTTCCCTCCCTGCAATCTCCTAATGTGGCAGGAGCCTCTTACACCCAACAAGAGAGTCTGTAGAAGAATTTCCTCCAGGCCAGTGGATGTCTTCTGGGCAGACAGGGCTAGTGAAAGTTGCAAAGGGGTCTGTAGGGGAAAACAGAACATATCCTTCCCAAGTGGGTACCATTGCCATCATTGGGCCCCACTTGCCCACAGATGATACAAGTTAGGTTTATTTAAATAGTGTCTCTCTAGCCCTGTTCTTTTTTGCCTTCTCATACTGTTCATGGGGTTCTCAAGGCAAGAATACTGAAGTGGTTTGCCATTCCTTTCTCCAGTGGACCACGTTTTGTCAGAACTCTCTGCCATGGCCCATCCATATGGCGTGGCCTTACATGGCATGGCTCATAGTTTGATTGAGCTAGACAACGCTGTGGTCCATGTGATCAGTTTGGTTAGTTTTCTGTGATTGTGGTTTTCATTCTGTCTGCTCTCTGATGGAGAAGGATAAGAGGCTTATGGAAGCTTCCTGATAAGAGAGCCTGACTGAGTCTTGTTCTGATGGGTGGGGCCATGTTCAATAATTTTTTAATCCATTTTTTTGTATTGGGTGGGGCTGTGTTCCTCCCTGTTGCCTGACCTGAAGCCAAACTATGGTTATGGTAATGAAGATAATGGTGACCTCCTTCAAAAGGTCCCATGCATGCACTGCTGCACTCTGTGCCTCCGACCCTGCAGCAGGCCCTACCAACCCTTGCCTCTGCTGGAGACTCCTGATTCCGGGAAAGATTGAGGGCAAGAGGAGAAGGGGATGACAGAGGATGGGATGGTTGGATGGCATCTCCGATGCGATGGACATGAGTTTGAGTAAGCTCTGGGAGTTGGTGATGAACAGGGAAGCCTGGTGTGCTGCAGTCCATGGGGTTGCAAAGAGCCGGACACAACTGAACTGAACAGAACAGTTCTGTTCTAAGTTCAGAGGGTGAAGAATCTGCCTGTAGTGCGGGAGATCTGGGTTCGACCCTGAGGTTGGGAAGATCCTCTGGAGGAGGGCATGGCAACCACTCCAGTATTCTTGCCTGGAAAATCCCCATGGACAGGAGACTGGTGGGCTACAGTGCATGGGGTTGCAAAGAGTCAGACATGACTGAATGACTAACCACAGCATACCATAGCCCTGTTCAAAAGACTGGACTAGAATTTGAACCCAGACACTCTGATTACAGGACCCACATTCTCCCTATTGTGTTATTCTGAGTTCAGGTGGAAGAGATCTTAGAGGGAATCCAGCTTCCTCTCTCCCAGCTCAGGAATGACTTTTGCAGCACAGTTTTCAGGTGGTCCTCTGGTCACTACTTGACTGTATGCTGCATGGGGACCATCCACAGTCTTGTGGGAACTTTTTTTTTCCCGATTAAAGGATCCTTCTGTAACTGGAAAGTTATTCCTTGCATTGGACAAACCTAGGAGGTCACATTTCTAATTTAAAAAATTATATGTGTATATATATATATACACACATACACATTAAATATCTACATATAAATGTAGATATTTGAATCACCAAGTTTTCCTCTTTACCCACTTATGTTTTTCTTTTCAGGGTTACTAAAAAATTCCTCTATTTTGGTTTTCCTTTCTGTGCCCTCGTGGTGTCCTTTTTGGATTCAGTGGTATGACATTTTTCAATGGATACTCCCTCCTCAAGCCAGATGATCATGTCTCATAGCCTTCTTCCTCATTCAAAATCACAACCTTTGATTAAAGGAGCTTGGGGTACAAGTTTTCCTTTTCCTTTTGTTTTAAAGGGCTGAGCTCTTAAAATTCATGGAAGGTCTTCTGGTGGCTTCTCAGTCCTGTGTGAGTCAGCGGAAGTGAGTGGTGGTCAGGGAGAATGATGCATCTTTTCAATTGTCTATTTTTTAAATAATTTATTTATTTTTGATTGCAGGATAATTGCTTTACAGTGTTGTGCTGGTTTCTGCCATGCATCAACATGAATCAGCCATAGGTATACACATGCCCCCTCCCTCCTGAACCTCCTTCCTACCTCCCACCCTATCCCCCAGCTCTAGGTTGTCACAGAGCACCAGGCTGAGCTCCCTACGGTAATGTATATATTTCAGGGCTGCTCTCTGGGAGTGATGAATCTTGGCAGGCTTTGCGCCAAGTCACACACACTCCAGGAGGAAGGTTCACCTGTGAATGGCCACATCAGGCCCCCAGAAGGGCCTTTTGTGTACCACAGTGGGATTGCCTACTAGACACATTTTGTGCTGGATGTGGTAACGGGATACCTCAGACCTGCTGGTGCTCATGAGCCCTTATTGTTTCATGAGCATAGGATTGTGGTTTCTTTCTCAGGGTAAATCTAGGACTTGACTGAACTCTGTATGATGACTGTGATAATAACAGCAGAGTTTACTAAGTACTTACCACTTGGTATACCAGGAATAGTTGTCAATATTTACCATTTGCCTCCAAAGAATCTTTTTTGTGCTTTTATATTTTTAAGTCATTTTATGAGTAATTTGTAGAAGTAAAATCACAGATAGTATAAAGACAGATTTATTACAAGTTTTAATAAAAATTTCAACATAGAAAATCCCAATTCCTGGTGTGCTACTGCTGAGTCACTTCAGTCGTGTCCAACTCTGTGCGACCCCATAGATGGCAGCCCACCAGGCTCCCCAGTCCCTGGGATTCTCCAGGCAAGAACACTGGAGTGGGTTGCCACTTCCTTCTACAGAGGATCTTCCCAATCCAGGGATCAAACCACATTCCGCATTGCAGGTATATTTTTAATCATCTGAGCCACCCAGGTTTAGAAGGTACATACACCAAAAATGGGCAACTTCCTTTGAATACCATTCAACTGTAGTCATCGACTGTCATGTATGATTCTGGAACATATCCATCTTGTAAATCTGATTCCAGATTTTAAATACACCTCTATAAGTTTTAGCTTATCATTGCTTTTGATTTTTATCTTCTTGCAGTTAACATCATCAAAATATACTTTTGAAAAATTTGATGGCTCATAGTTTTGAGAAGACAGCTATCTTTTTTCCATAATTGTAAAACATTTCAGGTTTATAAACATGAATTAGTGATCAGTAGATTTTTTAAAAATTTGCATTATTTCTTTCTTTCCTCCATCCTTTTATACATACCTGTCTTGTCTGCTTCTGACCCATATCAAGCAAAATTTCAGTGTACAGTCATCATAAAGATGAAAGAATATCGAAATTCACCTTGTTAGCAAAACAGGATGGGCCAGGTTCTGATCAGAAAACATTGCATGATAAAGTTCTTACTGGGTGACTATCTCATTGAGAACACCACATTGCCTTTTAATCTTTAGAAATACAGTATCCACTCAATGATTCTAGAGTTTGAGAAAATTTGCCCAGCATATCATCATCTGAAGATTCATAGTCTGAGATCTTGGTTACATGCAATCTCTTGTGCTGATCTTATGATTGGTGTAATACTTGTGAAACAACTTCCTCTGCAAATTTCCTTATTTTTGCCACTATGGGTAGAAAATAAACATTATAAATTCTCAACTGTGTGACTGAAAGATATTTTAAAAATTGCAAAGATGTATCCCCTGTCTTCTCTTAATCCTTGAAAGATGTTGCGGTACTTGGGGTAAGAGAATAGGAAAACTGAAGGATGAGGTAATACTGATGGTTTATTTTATTATTGCATGAAACTTTTAGGCAATTTCATTATTTTTCCATTACATATTAATGTTTTTACCATAATTGAGAAAAATTGGTAAGTAATATCAAATAATTCTAAAGTGATGAATAGCAAAATATTTTAAGATATACGAAAAATGAAATTGCTAAGATCCCATAATATATCTTAAGTTTATAAAAAGTCAAGATACAGTGAATTTCATTCTGTTTTTTAAAAAGGCAGATCTCTTTGTTCATTGGAAGACTTCTAAGAAAAAGTAATAGCAATGAAACATTACTTCCTATAAGCAGGACTGCTCAAAAATGAAACTCAAAAGTGAAAATGAAGATCTAACATCCCTGATGTTATCGTGACAGTTAACATAGTTAACATGTCTTTAGGTACTATGCTAAAAAAAATTGATGAACATGACCAAAACCAGTTAATGGGTCAAAATAATAATAGAGTTTCAGTCTTGGATGATGAAAAGATTCTGGAGGTGGATAGTGATGATGGTTAGACAAAAATGTGAATGTACTCAATGCCACTGACTTGTACACTTAAAAATGGTCAAAATAATAAAATTTATGTTATGTGTGTAATAAAAATCTTTGCATGTAAAACAGCATGCATTTTGGCTGAAATGGCTTCTGACACTCACAGAACATAAGCATGCTCATGTCCCAAAGGACAAGGAAAGCAGCTCCCTGGACCACACCCTTTGCTTCCATTGGACTGCGCTGTGTGTTGCCTCCTTCAAGCTCTGTTTATAACTGGCCTTGACACTTCACACCACTTCTAGTGGCTATGCACTTGCCAGATGGTAGTATTTCTCACTGATCTCTATCATCTCCATTGATGTCAAGCTCAATTAGCTATTATAACATATTTGAAGAAAGTATATGTGATTAGATGACTGTTAGTAGAATTGTTTCTGCAAAGTTGGGTTATGAATTCTAAATCTGTATACTATCTAAATATCTTTAAAAAATGAATTACATAGGGCTTCCCTGGTGGCTCAGTGGTAAAGAATCTACCTGCCAATGTAGGAGACATGAGTTTGATCCCTAATCTGGGAAGATCCCACATGCTGTGGAGCAACAAAGCTGGTGTGCTACAACCATTAAGCCAGTGCTCTGGAGCCCGGGAACCGCAACTGCTGAGCCCACGTGATGCGACTACAGAAGCTCATGAGCCCTAAAGCCCGTGTTCTGTAGCAAGAGGAGTCACTGCAGGGAGAAACCTGTGCACCACAACTGGAGAGTAGCCCATGCTTGCCACAACTGGAGAAACGCCCGCACAGCCACGAAGACTCAGCACAGCCCCAAATAAATACAATCATAAAAAAATGAAATGCATAGAGAAGCCTTATTATTCTAGTCTAATAAAACTCACATTGATGTGAATAAAATAGGGAGCATAATTAGGCAGCAGAATAATTTCTATTACTTGAGTGGAAAATAAAATATTATTCATAGCTCAAAGATAAAGTTATGTCAGGGTAAGGATCTAATGGGGTCTAGAGCTAGAGTGTTCTAGAGCTGTAGTTCCTGCTGGGACCAGCTGAGGGCAGTTGTTGTGATGAGGATTGTCTGCCCGGATTCCACTCATGATATCTGGTGAGTGGTCATTTTGAGTCATTAGGAGAAAGCCTGTCTCTAGCATTCAGAGGGTCCAGTTAGGCTGAAGGGTGACACAGAGCACTGAGATCATGTCTACATGCTGTTTTCCATAAAGGAGTCCTTGAACCACTTTCCAGGTCTGTGCTGAAAATGCAGATTCCAGGGCCTCACCCATAACCTACTGAGTCAGAAATTCCTTAGGTGATCTTTTTTTGTAGTAAAGCCTGAAAATCACTTCTCTGTCAGCGTCTCTTCAGGTAGGAGGAAGGAGTGGAAGGTAACAGAAGGAAACAGACCAAGAGGAAATGTTGGGGATTGTTAATAAGTGCTACGTAGGGTCTATGGAGGATCTAGGAAACAGGGATGTGAGAAGAGCTGTCAAAAAGAGATGTCTCAGGAGACTGTTAATTTACTCACTTGGTTGAAAATGCAAGAGAGGGAGGCAGAGGTGAGGCATGGTAACCTAGGAGGCCAGAGGCAGGGGAGGTCCTGGGTGAGGGGCACTGGCCCTCACCATCAAGAGGGCTTGGGGATGCACCCAGCACGGGACCTGATAGGCTGGTGCTAAGAGCCGCGCTGCCACAGTCACGAGCCTTCCTCTGCCCGTCCCTGGCTTGAAGGTGAAACTTGCACACCTTGTATCCTGCCACACCTCCTTAACACCTAAGTTGTGGACATGGGGAGCTTTGCGGTGTGAGAGGCTTCCAGAGGGCTTAAAGAACAGACTTGCTTAATGGGGCTGATCAAAATGGAGCCCATTCAGTGACATACTGGTCCCTGTCGGGGAGAGCATTTCAAGTGCTGGGATCCGTGTTAGCAAAGCCAAGAGTAGGGTGAGGAAAGAACCAAGCAGCTGGGAGTCATTAACACGTGCACATGTTCGTGATGCAAGGCTGCAGAGAGCAGCCATCTGAAGACTATGTAAGTCTGTGATTTGTCCTGAAGGCCATGGGGAGCCATGGAAGTGGTTTAAGCTAGAGAATGATGTGATGAGATTTATTTTTAGCTTAGGAAGTACTATACCTGGGCTGTTATTTTATTATATCAGTGACAAGAGAGTCAGACATGGGGCAAGTTAGTTACTTTTTCATTTGCTGCCTAGGCAAGAGAAAAATACACATTTTTGAGGACTTTGGTGGTGCTCAGCTTCCCAAGTCACGTGGCTGGGTTTGGCCTCCATCATTCTCCTTATTCCCTACTGTCTACCTTTTCTGATATGCTTTGAAAAGGAAACAAAGATACTTTCTCCAAATCCAAACAGGAATTGGGAAGGAAAGCTTGGGGATGAATTTATCTTTTAGACTTTTCTCCAGTACTCTTGCCTGGAAAATCCCATGGATGGAGGAGCCTGGTAGGCTGCAGTCCATGGGGTCGCGAAGTCGGACATGACTGAGCGACTTCACTCTCACTTTTCACTTTCATGCATTGGAGAAGGAAATGGCAACCCACTCCAGTGTTCTTGCCTGGAGAATCCCAGGGACAGGGGAGCCTGGTGGGCTGCTGTCTCTGGGGTCGCACAGAGTCGGACACGACTGAAGCGACTTAGCAGCAGCAGCATGTACTTTTCCAAAATTTGAAAATAATTATTACAGAAATGAGCCACCTGGTGGCTCAGATGGTAAAGAATCTGCCTGCAATGCAGGAGACCTGGGTTCGATTCCTGAGTTGAAAAAATCCCCTGGAGAAGGGCTTGGCAACCTGCTCCAGTACTCTTGCCTGGAGAATTCCAAGGACTGAAGAGCTTGGCAGGGTACAGTCAATGGGGTTTGCAAAGAGTTGGATACAACTAAACAACTAATACTTTCACTTTCATTACAGAAAAGGATGCAAATGTTAGTGACTTTTAAAAGTTATTTGTAAGCCTGCTTATTTTTGCAAAAAGAAATCCAATAAAAATAAGGCAGGAGGTTATGGAATTTATTATCTATGGTGCTGAGTGGGAACCAGGTGCAGGGGAAGGGACCTTTCTTTGTACCTGTTGACTTGGTTTTGACTTACTGTGGATGGTGACTGCAGCCATGAGATCAGAAGGTGATTGCTTCTTGAAAGGAAAGCTGTGATAACCCTAGACAGTGTTCAAAAGCCAACAAAGGTTGACACTGTTGACACTCTGCTGACAAAGGTCCGTATAGTCAAGCCTATGGTCTTCTCAGTGGTCACGTATGGTTGTGAGAGCTGGGCCATAAAGAAGGCAGAATGTCGAAGAATTCATTTCAGTTCAGTTGCTCAGTCGAGTCCAACTCTTTCGCAACCCCATGGACTGCAGCACGCCAGGCTTCCCTATCCATCACCAACTCCTGGAGCTTGCTCAAACTCATGTCCATCGAGTTGGTGATGCCATCCAACCATCTCATCCTCTGTCATCCCCTTCTCCTCCCACCTTCAGTCTTTCCCAGCACCAGGGTCTTTTCCAATAATTTGGTTCTTTGCATCAGGTGGCCAAATTATTGGAGTTTCAGCTTTAGCATCAGTCCTTCTAATGTATATTCAGGACTGTTTTCTTTAGGATGGACTGGTTGGATCTCCTTGAAGTCCAAGGGACTCTCAAGAGTCTTCTCCAACACCACAATTCAAAAACATCAATTCTTCAGCATTCAGTTTTTTTAATAGTCCAACTCTCACATCCATACATGACTACTGGAAAAACCATAGCTTTGACTAGACGGACCTTTGTTGGCAAAGTAATGTCTTTGTTTTTTTAATATGCTGTCTAGGTTTGTCATAGCTTTTCTTCCAGTGGGCAAATATCTTTTAATTTTATGGCTGTAGTCATCATCTGGTGTGATTTTGGAACCCAAGAAAATAAAGTGTGTCACTGTTTCCATTGTTTCCCCATCTATTTGCCATAAAGTGATGGGACCGGATGCCATGATCTTAGTTTTATGAATGTTGGGCTTTAAGCCAACTTTTTCACTTTCCTCTTTCCCTTTCATCAAGAGGCTCTTTATTTCTTCTTCGCTTTCTGCCATAAGGGTGGTGTCATCTGCGTATTTGAAGTTATTGATATTTCTCCTGGCAATTTTGATTCCAGCTTGTGCTTCCTCCAGTCCAGCGTTTCTCATGATGTACTCTGCATATAAGTTAAATGAGCAGGGTGACAATATACAGCCTAAATGTGCTCCTTTGCCAATTTGGAACCAGTCTGTTGTTCCATGTCCAGTTCTAACTCTTCCTTCTTGACTTGCATACAGGTTTCTCAGGAGGCAGATAAGGTGGTCTGGTATTCACATCTCTTGAAGAATTTTCCACAGTTTGTTGTGATGTACACAGTCAAAGGCTTTGGCATAATCAATAAAGCAGAAGTAGTTGTTTTTCTGGAACTTTGTTGCTTTTTTGATGAGCCAGTGCACGTTTGGCAGTTTGATCTCCAGTTCCTCTGCCTTTTCTAAATCCATCTTGAACATCTGGAGGTTCATGGTTCACATACTTTTGAAACCTCGCTTGGAGAATTTTGAGCGTTACTTTACTAGCATGTGAGATGAGTGAAATTGTGCAGTAGTTTGAACATTCTTTGGCATTGCCTTTCTTTGGGATTGAAATGAAAACTGACCTTTTCCAGTCCTGTGGCCACTGCTGAGTTTTCCAAATTTGTTGGCATATTGGTCGCAATACTTTAACAGGATCATTTTTTAGGATTTGAAATAGCTCAAATGGAATTCCATCACGTCCAGTAGCTTTGTTCGTAGTAATGCTTCCTAAGGCCCACTTGATTTTGCATTCCAGGATGTCTGGCTCTAGGTGAGTGATCACACCATCATGGTTATCTGGGTCATGAAGATCTATTTTGTCTAGTTCTTCTGTGTGTTTTTGCCACATCTTTTTAATGTCTTCTGCTTCTGTTAGGTCTATACCATTTCTGTCCTTTATTGTGCCCATCTTTGCATGAAATGTTCCCTTGGTATCTCTAATTTTCCTGAAGAGGTCTCTAGTCTTTCCTATTCTATTGTTTTCCTCTATTTCTTTGCACTGATCACTGAAGAAGGCTTTCTTATGGCTCCTTGCTGTTCTTTGAAACTCTGCATTCAAATAAGTATATCTTTCCTTATCTCCTTTGCCTTTAGCTTCTCTTCTTTTCACAGCTGTTTGTAAGGCCTTCTCAGACACTTTTTGCCTTTTTGCATTTCTTTTTCTTGAGGATGGTCTTGATCACTGCCCCCTGTACAATGTCAGGAAGTTCCGTCCACAGTTCTTCAGTCATTCTGTTTATCAGGTCTATTCCCTTGATTCTGTTTGTCATTTCTACTGTACAGTAGTAAGGGATTTGAATTATTTCATACCTGAATGGTCTAATGGTTTTCCCTACTTTCTTCAATTTCAGTCTGAATTTGGCAATAAGGAATTTGTGATCTGAGCCACATTCAGCTTCCAGTCTTGTTTCTGCTGACTGTATAGAGCTTCTCTATCTTTGGTGCAAAGAATATTATCAGTCTGATTTCAGTACTGACCATCTGGTGATGTCCGTCTATAGAATCTTCTCTTGTGTTGTTGAAAGAGGGTGTTTGCTACAACCAGTGCATTCTCTTGGTAAAATTCTGTTGTCCAAGAATTGTTGCTAAATACTTGTTGCCGAGAAATTGCTGCCTTCCAACTGTGGTGCTGGAGAAGCCTCCCGAGAGTCCCTTGGACAGCAAGGAGATCAAACCAGTCAATATTAAAGTAAATCAACCCTGAATAATTATTGGACTGAGCTGAATTTGAAACTCCAGTATTTTGGTTATCTGATGTGAACAGATGACTCATTGGAAAAGTCCCTGATGCTGGGAAAATTTGAGGACAGAAGGAGAAGAGGGCATCAGAGGATGAGGTGGCTGGATGGCATCACTGATGTAATGGACATGAACTCAGGCAAACTCTGGGAGATGGTGGAGGACAGGGAGGCCTGTTGTGCTGCAGTCCAAAGAGTCAGAAATGACTGGGCAAGTCAACAGTAAAATAGGTTGTATTTCCAAAAAGTGAAATTAAATTACCAAAGATGAAAATGATAGATATTGAATTTAACAGAAAAAGGAGAATCTAACTTTATATCAAATAAATATCTCACATAAGAGAAATCATTCAATTCACTTCTAAAAACAGTGTTCTGAATCTGCTCCTAGTGTGGTTTTTTTTTTTTTGCTAAGAAAAAATTGCAAAGAAATCTGGAAATTTACAAAAGCTGTTAGTAGTGGTAATTGTATAGTAATCTTGAAACTCTTATATGTATTGCTGCTGCTAAGTCACTTCAGTCATGTCTGACTCTCTGCGTCCCCATAGACGGCAGCCCACCAGGCTCCCCTGTCCCTGGGATTCTCCAGGCAAGAACACTGGAGTGGGTTGCCATTTCCTCCTCCAGTGCATAAAAATGAAAAGTGAAAATGAAGTTGCTCAGTCATGTCCGACTCCTAGTGATCCCATGGACTGCAGCCCACCAGGGTTCTCCGTCCATGGGATTTTCCAGGCAAGACCTAGCAAATGAAGATACTGGGGATGCTAGGAACTTAGGTTCTCACTATGATGTAGGGGAGATAGATATATGGACTGGGATAAGATGATTCTTATCTGAATTATTACTCTGATGGTAATGGGAGAAATGGTAATTTTCTGAATTCCTTCCTCATTTATTAGTTGATTTTCTTCTGTAAAAAGCTTTCTTTTCTATTTCTTCCCACTTTTCTTTTTAAATTTTATTTTATTTTACTTTACAATACTGTATTGGTTTTGCCATACATCAACATGAATCCACCATGGGTGTACATGAGTTCCAAATCCTGAACACCCCTCCCACCTCTCTCCCCATACCATCTCTCTGGGTCATCCCAGTGCACCAGCCCCAAGCGTCCTGTATCCTGCATTGAATCTAGACTGGCAATTTGTTTCTTACATGATATTATACATGTTTCAAAGCCATTCTCCCAAATCATCCCACCCTCTCCCTCTCCCTCAGAGTCCAAAAGTCCATTCTATACATCTGTGTCTCTTTTGCAGTCTCACATACAGGGCTATTGTTACCATCTT
>SJYC01041008.1:0-22170 GCA_006408675.1 Madoqua kirkii
CCATCTTTGCATGAAATGTTCCCTTGGTATCTCTAATTTTCCTGAAGAGGTCTCTAGTCTTTCCTATTCTATTGTTTTCCTCTATTTCTTTGCACTGATCACTGAAGAAGGCTTTCTTATGGCTCCTTGCTATTCTTTGAAACTCTGCATTCAAATAAGTATATCTTTCCTTATCTCCTTTGCCTTTAGCTTCTCTTCTTTTCACAGCTGTTTGTAAGGCCTTCTCAGACACTTTTTGCCTTTTTGCATTTCTTTTTCTTGAGGATGGTCTTGATCACTGCCCCCTGTACAATGTCAGGAAGTTCCGTCCACAGTTCTTCAGTCATTCTGTTTATCAGGTCTATTCCCTTGATTCTGTTTGTCATTTCTACTGTACAGTAGTAAGGGATTTGAATTATTTCATACCTGAATGGTCTAATGGTTTTCCCTACTTTCTTCAATTTCAGTCTGAATTTGGCAATAAGGAATTTGTGATCTGAGCCACATTCAGCTTCCAGTCTTGTTTCTGCTGACTGTATAGAGCTTCTCTATCTTTGGTGCAAAGAATATTATCAGTCTGATTTCAGTACTGACCATCTGGTGATGTCCGTCTATAGAATCTTCTCTTGTGTTGTTGAAAGAGGGTGTTTGCTACAACCAGTGCATTCTCTTGGTAAAATTCTGTTGTCCAAGAATTGTTGCTAAATACTTGTTGCCGAGAAATTGCTGCCTTCCAACTGTGGTGCTGGAGAAGCCTCCCGAGAGTCCCTTAGACAGCAAGGAGATCAAACCAGTCAATATTAAAGTAAATCAACCCTGAATAATTATTGGACTGAGCTGAATTTGAAACTCCAGTATTTTGGTTATCTGATGTGAACAGATGACTCATTGGAAAAGTCCCTGATGCTGGGAAAATTTGAGGACAGAAGGAGAAGAGGGCATCAGAGGATGAGGTGGCTGGATGGCATCACTGATGTAATGGACATGAACTCAGGCAAACTCTGGGAGATGGTGGAGGACAGGGAGGCCTGTTGTGCTGCAGTCCAAAGAGTCAGAAATGACTGGGCAAGTCAACAGTAAAATAGGTTGTATTTCCAAAAAGTGAAATTAAATTACCAAAGATGAAAATGATAGATATTGAATTTAACAGAAAAAGGAGAATCTAACTTTATATCAAATAAATATCTCACATAAGAGAAATCATTCAATTCACTTCTAAAAACAGTGTTCTGAATCTGCTCCTAGTGTGGTTTTTTTTTTTTTGCTAAGAAAAAATTGCAAAGAAATCTGGAAATTTACAAAAGCTGTTAGTAGTGGTAATTGTATAGTAATCTTGAAACTCTTATATGTATTGCTGCTGCTAAGTCACTTCAGTCATGTCTGACTCTCTGCGTCCCCATAGACGGCAGCCCACCAGGCTCCCCTGTCCCTGGGATTCTCCAGGCAAGAACACTGGAGTGGGTTGCCATTTCCTCCTCCAGTGCATAAAAATGAAAAGTGAAAATGAAGTTGCTCAGTCATGTCCGACTCCTAGTGATCCCATGGACTGCAGCCCACCAGGGTTCTCCGTCCATGGGATTTTCCAGGCAAGACCTAGCAAATGAAGATACTGGGGATGCTAGGAACTTAGGTTCTCACTATGATGTAGGGGAGATAGATATATGGACTGGGATAAGATGATTCTTATCTGAATTATTACTCTGATGGTAATGGGAGAAATGGTAATTTTCTGAATTCCTTCCTCATTTATTAGTTGATTTTCTTCTGTAAAAAGCTTTCTTTTCTATTTCTTCCCACTTTTCTTTTTAAATTTTATTTTATTTTACTTTACAATACTGTATTGGTTTTGCCATACATCAACATGAATCCACCATGGGTGTACATGAGTTCCAAATCCTGAACACCCCTCCCACCTCTCTCCCCATACCATCTCTCTGGGTCATCCCAGTGCACCAGCCCCAAGCGTCCTGTATCCTGCATTGAATCTAGACTGGCAATTTGTTTCTTACATGATATTATACATGTTTCAAAGCCATTCTCCCAAATCATCCCACCCTCTCCCTCTCCCTCAGAGTCCAAAAGTCCATTCTATACATCTGTGTCTCTTTTGCAGTCTCACATACAGGGCTATTGTTACCATCTTTCTAAATTCCATATATATGTGTTAGTATACTGTATTGGTGTTTTTCTTTCTGGCTAACTTCACTCTGTGTAATTGGCTCCAGTTTCATCCATCTCATTAGAACTGATTCAAATGTATTGTTTTTCATGGCTGAGTAATACTCCATTGTTTATATGTACCACAGCTTTCTTATCCATTCATCTGCTGATGGGCATCTAGGTTGCTTCCATGTCCTGGCTATTATAAACAGTGCTGTGATGAACATTGGGGTACATGTGTCTCTTTCACTTCTGGTTTCCTTGGTGTGTATGCCCAGCAGTGGGTTTGCCCCTCCCCACAGCCAACGTGCTATAGTCATTTCTGTGATTAGCCATTTTGATGTTCAGCTTATGCGTTTTCCCAGTGAGAATTCCTATAAGCCAGAACCTGTGTCCTTTTGATATATCTCCATTATGCAGAGATACACCTTTTTTAAAAAAATTGTGTCTGCTAAGACAAATCTAAGTATCATGAAACAAAGCAAATACAAACTCAAACCATAACAAAGCAAAAATGAAACCAAAGTAAAGGGATACATCCAATAAATGCAATATAGTTCTTTGATTAAATCTGGTAGATATAGCTCTATATAGCTTTATCTCTATCTCTATATTATTAATCTGTATATACATATAATATATATGTGTATATATAGTAAATATATATACACATGTACATCTCAATCAACTGCATAAGAATTTATAGGGATATTTGGGGAACTTAAGGACTATATATTAGATAATAGTATTGTATCAATGTTACTTTTTTTATAAGATAATCATGTTGTGGAAATGAAGAGAACCTTTTGTTTTTTTGAGATATACTGTGAAGTATAGGGTGAGTGGTGTCTTGAAGTCATAAAACTAATGCAACTAATTCTAAATGTTAAATAAGAACATTATGTGTGTGTACAGAGAGATAAAGCAAATTTGAGATGATGTGAACAACTGGCGAATCTAGGTGAGCTATTCATTATACTCATCTTACAATTTTCTTTATGTTGAAAGATATTCAAAATAAAAAGTTGGAGAGGAAGGAACACATTGTGGGATCAAGTGAGAAAGACCGTGGAAGGCAGGACTGGGCTCAAGCTGCAACATGTGAACCTCCATGGGCTGTCTTAGAGGGTGCTAGAAGGCAGGGCTGCTGGGGAAGGTGGTTTGAGGCAAAAAGAAAATGGAATATCAAGGGCAGTGGTGACTGAGCATCTGTGAGCCTTGGGTTTTGATAATGCAGCTATTTGTTTCACATATAATTTCATTTCATACCCATATTTCACACACACAAATTGAGGTCCTATTCCAACTCTGTCCGAGGCCCACTCACGCAGTGAGAGGCACATTGCTTGGCTTGTCTGAGAGGTGGCTTTTAGGGTAAAGCTCCTCCTCATGAGTGATTTCAATTCTTCCTCATTAACCTTGCTGGAGAACCATGGTTAAATGATTGTGGGAGGGTACATTTAAGATATCCAGTGATCAATAGTGTGGCTCATTTTCTGTCAAGTATGACTTTGTCGTTTTTATCTGATGCTTACCACACAGCTTCATACAGAACAGGTTTGCTCCCCTGCCTCCCCTCCCTGGCCCCCAACTCCCAGTACAGATTTGTATTCCTGGTATCCTGCTCTCATCTGATGAGTTCTCAGAGGCCCCAGTTCTTGTCTTGTCCCCAGGAGTAAAGCAGCAACTGCTTTAAATTGATAACGACACGATTTTGCTGCCCTATAGACAGTCATTTAAACTCTGTGATATGTGGCCACTGCCTCGAAATTCAAGCAATGGAAATGACATCATTATCAGCCAACTCTTTATGATGAAAAATGACCCACATTAGGAAACAATCTGAACCCAGGGAAACTTCGGTGATCCATCATCACAATTATAATATGTTGGTCTTTTATGTAAATCAGCCCACAGTGGAGCCAGGTTTGGGTGGAGGACTGGGGGGACGAGAAATCCTGTGGAAAATGAACATTAGGACATATAATTAAGCAAAAGGGAAAGCTTATGTTTCTCCAGGGATCATTTCATGCTTTAGAGATCCTGACAGATCTAGGCTGGGAGGGTTACGTCATCCTTATTAAAAGCATTTGTTAAATGCCCAGAGCTATGCAGAGATGTACTGGGCTTCATGCTGCATGAAGTTGGTTGAAAGCACTGGTCAAGGAACTCCCTCCAGGACCTGGAGCCCTCTCTGAACTACCTCACTTAGAGGTGGCTCCCTGGCCATGGAGAAGACCTCACATCGCGTGCCAGAGGATAATGTCAGGGGTGGGAATGTGGGGGTGTCTGGCTTCCCACATTCCCCTTCTGTCCCTCTGACCAACAGACCTTTTCACTGTCTTTTCACCACCACGTGGCCAGCCACAGGCTCATGGTGGCCTGAGCATGAGGTGGACAGGAGTGGGATTGTCAAGTGGATACCATATCATTGCCTGCCTTACCAGTAAACAAAGTCCTCTGTGGCCATCAAACCAGCAGCCACTACAGCTGGCCACCAGCTGGGCACCTGAGGGGACTCAGGTTGGAGAAAAGCAGGATACAGGTCCTAGATCGTTAAGGTGTGTATCAGAGGGATGGTTTCAACGAGGCCAGACTCTTGTATCTTCCCATACTTAGAAAAGCGCTAACTAAATTCATTAACTTGAGATGTCTAATTTTCTTTAATTAACAGTAATCTTTTGATGTTTCATCTTTTTTTGTTGTTTTTGAAAATTCCTGTTTGTCCTGGCTGCCCCTTTACCACTTCAGAGCAGAGCTTCTGAGCGATCTGAGAGGCTGTCTTTTGCGCTTATGTCCTCAGTATGTCTGCTGAGTAAGCCATAATTCTCAACTGTTAGGTTGTGCATTTTCTTTAGTTGACAGTCACCATCCACCTGCAGGAAGATGATAATTTTTAGAGAGCAGAGGAGGTAGAGCCTTTGTTGACAATCTTGCCTGTATCTTTGGGCACATATGATCGCTCCTGGTCCCCATCCTCTGTCCTTACATGGTCCATAGAGTCTGTGTTTTGTGTTGTTCCATTTTGTCAAAGCTTAGAAAGAGGGGGAGTGTGTGTATGTGTATGTGTGTGTGTGTGGAAATGTAAGGGAGGTGAGGGATGATAAAGAGGATTAATGGTTGCATTGATCCCAGACAACTGTGGATGGAGTACAGACTTTCCAAGGTGTCTCTCAGTTGCCTGTACCCTTGGATATGAGAAAAGCACAAGGAGGTGAAATTTCTTCTCATTCATCCTTCACTTCCTACTCAGGAGGCCCTGGGACCCACAGTCTAGCCTGGTAGCTCTGGCTCGTGAGTGCTATAAACAGGGTGTCTGCATCTCAGCCCCTATCTGGGGATACCAGGTTCCCTTCAAAGTTATTTTTCTGTAAAGCACTTTGTGGTATCATCTTTTCTCTCCTCCTCTACTCGACATATAAAGAATGAAAACTGTTAGTTGCTTCAGTGGTATCTGACTCTTTGCAACCCCATGGACTCTGGCCCGCCAGGCTCCTCTGTCCATGGGATTCTCCAGTTAAGAATGCTGGAGTGGGTTGTCATGCCCTTCTCCAAGGATTGAACCTGTGTCTCTTACTTCTCCTGCATGGGCAGGCAGATTCTTTACCACGAGCGCCACCTGGCTACCTGTCATATATGCTCTTCTTATCCTAAAATCATTGGATGATAAGGCCCTGCCTGACTTGCTTTCTCCTCTGTTCTTTAATACTCTCCTACAGGATATAAAAACCTTTTCCATTTTTGGGCCAATAATATCTAAGAGTTCCTCCTAGATGTTCATTCCTTGAATCTAAGGCTTTGCCTCCCTGAGGAATACAAATGCCCCTCAGAGGGCAACACATTGAGCATGGCATGGATTTGTGGATTGCAGACTTTTTTAATATGACAGCTGACAGAAGGTTTCAAAGGATAAAGGGCATATGGTAATATACACCTTTCAATGCTACTCTCTAATTTGTCTTACCCTCTTCTTCCTCTGCTGTGTCAATCCTCCAATTAAAAAAAAGAAGATAAAGGGAAGAAAGGCCCAGAACACAATGGCCCCACAAGACAGACAGGATGGAGTCTTGGGGAGAGGAGAACATGGTGGGCCTAGTGCCCAGGAAGAGGGAAATCCCATCTAACCTGACTCCACATTTACTCAGACTTAGGCCCTGCTCTAAATCTGTATACAGACTGTAAGGAAATGGCAGCTCACTCCAGTGTTTGTGCCTGGGAAATCCCACGGACAGAGGAGCCTGGCAGGCTTCAGTCCATGGAATCGCAAAAGATCTGGACATGATTTAGCGACCAAATAACCACCACCACAGATGATGCCATTTAATCGCACAGCCACTTCAGAATGCTGCATGGGAGCTTTGAGCATCCCCTTCAGTAGAAGAGAAGCCTGAAACCTAGAAAGGCGAAGTGACTCAGGATCCCACGGCTCATGGACAGAGCTGGGATTCAAACCTCGGCAGTCCGACTCTCAGCTCCTGCTGTTCACCACCTCGCCTCACCGGGGGAGGAGGAGCACCTCTGGGGAAAAGTGTGTCAAGCTTCCTGGAAGGAAGCCTTGGTTGCAGGCACTCAGGCCTGCCTGTAGTCCAAGGCCCCTTAGCTGTCTCTGGTTGTAGTAGAGATGTGTGTTGTGGTGGTGGCCGGTGGTCACATCCCATCAGGAGGGAGTGATAGGTTTGCCAGCCTTCCTCTGTTCTGGTGGGATCACCTTCAGAGCAGCCGGGGCATCTTAGTTACCCTTGGTAGAAGCTAAGACCCTCCCTGAGTCACCTTTGGACTTGTGGTTCTAGCAGCTTCCTAATCAGATCCACCATGGCAGTTGAAACACTGCCAGGGGGAAATCCCTGGCAGTCCAGCAGTGAAGACTCTGCACTTCTGCTGCAGGGGTGCAGGTTTGATTCCTGGTCTGGGAACTTAAGATTCCAAACGCCCCATGATGTGGCCAAAAAAGGTAAAAAGAGAGAGAGAGAGAGAGAGAGAAGAAACCAAAACAAAAATCAAACAAACACTGCCAGGAAATGCCCGGTTGATTTGTCTGCTGAGATTAATGAAACCGAATCTTGGGATCTACAGACGTCATTGGACATGCTCCAGTTGGCCTCAACTGTAGTCCAGTGGCTGCTTACTGAGAGACCCATCAGTTAAGTCAGCTCAGGGAGGGTGTCTGCTGAGTATTCCCTCTCCATGGGGAAAGGCAGGGCTGTGCTTTCTGCAAAGGAATCAACCTCTTTCACTCTGGGCTGAAAAGGAGGCAAGAAAACCATTTTGGAACATACTGTAAGAAAGACAGTCTCTCTGGCTCCCCAGTGTGGCTGACATACAGTCAGGGCCGGGCCCTGGGCTCCCCGTGGTGACCCAGTCAAGGGATTGGGCTCCTCTGGAAGCTTTGTGTGTTGGCTCTGACTCCACCCCCACAGCTTCAGGTTGGGATGGGAAATGTAGGGCATTTTGAAATCATCATCTCTTAGCTATGGTTTCAATCATGCTTTCTCTGATGAACAATCCATACATGGTTACCAGGACGCATTTAATCATTGTCCATCTTCTTGTCCTATGTGGTAGGAAAAGGTGAAAACGGCATCACGAGATCCATCTGCTTCTCTTTGGGAGCCCTGCTCTTTTGACTGGCTCAGGTCTTTCTTCCCCACTTAGCAAACAGTGGGGATGGGGGGCATGGGGACCCTCTGAAAATGTTGTGTTGGGAGGGCCAGAAATAATTCACTGTGGCTAGGAGGCACAAGAACTGATCTGCCTCTGTAAAATCCCTCTTCATTTGTGCCTTTAGTGAGACTCTTAGGTCTGCAGTTTGGGGCATGCTATCATTAAATTTACCATGGTATTTATATTCCACTGGCTTACCAAGTATATCACCTCTCATGTCCAGTCTACTTCTTAAAGCTCCCCAGTGAAGAGCTTCCAGGAGTGCTTGGACTGTGTTTCTTTCCTGAAAGTTCTTTAGTATATGGTGCGTATTCATGACCAGATTTTAAAACCAGAGATTCTTCATGCCCTACTTCAGCTGATCCCCTCTTCAGAGCCTCTACAGAGGACGCACTTCTAATGAGAGCCAGATTGGATTTGTCAGTGTGGTGGGGGTTGTGATGACCAAGCTTCACTGGGTAGAAGCTGAACAGTGTTATGCCAGGATCACTGGGGCTAAAAAATAACTCACCCAGGTGTTAGCTTATTTACACTGGACTTGACTTAAAACTCTCTGAACATCAGTTTCTTATTCATAAAGTGTAGATAGTAATACACACCTTGAAAGGTCTGGGGAAGGCTCAAGTCAGACAAGGTGGGGAAGTACCTTGGGAACTGCACAATATTAAACACACAGAAATTGTGAGTCTTGGACTTAACTTGGATCAAAGAGGTTTTGAAAGAAGACGGTCTAAATCTGGAGCTTTGTTAAACAGATATTTCTTATTGATTTTTCTCCTAACAGGGTTTAATCTATACTCTGTTGTCTTATGTCTAATTTTTCCAAATATAGGCCAGTTAAAAAGGTCTGTGCTTTAAATCATGTTGTGCAGGGCCCTGAACTCTGCTGAGCCAAGGTGGAAACTGGTCAGAGCCGGAGCAGTCCTGTCTGGAACAGGTGTATGTCCTTGTAGGGGAGTCCCTGCTTGGTTGCCGTGGTGGGACCCCTCTTCTGGCCCCGTCTTCCACCTCTACCAGGACTTTGAACTATCTCATTTGTGTACTGAGTTCTGTAGAAGCTGGGGGCTGTGGTTACATCTTTGCCCAGAGTCTGCAGGTCTTTCAGACAGAGAGGTGGTATTACTTATTATTTACTGTATGCCAGGTGCCCAACTTTCCATATACCACCCCAATTAAATCCTCACAGTAACTCCATAAGGTAGAAACGCCTATCAACCTCATTTTGCAGATAAGGAATCTGAGCTCTTGGAGTTTTAGATCAGATGTTGGAGGTCAACAGCTAATGTAGTACAGATCAGGAGTCCCATATGGGACTATGGGGCCCCAAATGTGGTTCTTAGCAGAATGCTGCTCCTGGGCCTGTGCCTGGCCATGGAAACCAGAGCCTCAGGTCACAGGGCAAGATCAAACTTAGCCCTGGGGAGTGTTCTCCTCTTGCTGAAGGGAGGGGAAGCAGAGGGCTGGGAATGCCTAGGACTTCTATCTTGTGGCACTGAGGTAACAAGCCCAACATTAGTCCCAGACTGAAAATGCCACAGGCCAGTTCAGGCAGGTGTGTACACAGTACAAATGTGCTATGTATGGGGCCCCTTTGCTTCAAAGTCTGTTCATTAAACACATAACTGGCCACTTAAAACATTTCTTTTCCAAACAGCTACCCCCACGTATTTGGGCATTTTGAAGGGGTGGGATGAACTACAGATCATTACAGCTCTTTGATCTTGATTTCTTACTGTTCATTCATTACTTATGTTACTGCCTAAAAAAGGAAAGGAAGAAGAAAGAAAGAAAACAAGTGGGAAGAAAGAAAGACAGTTTGTTCAAGGAAGGTAAGGAAAAGGAGACAAGGAAGTGGGGACACAGTGTGACCCAGAGTTGAATAGAGCAGCATGAAGCCAAGTGGATCACTGGGGCTAAAAAATAACTCAGCCAGGTTTAGCTTATTTACACTGGACTTGACTTAAAACTCTCTGAACATCAGTTTCTTATTCATAAAGTGTAGATAGTAATACACACCTTGAAAGGTCTGGGGAAGGCTCAAGTCAGACAAGGTGGGGAAGTACCTTGGGAACTGCACAATATTAAACACACAGAAATTGTGAGTCTTGGACTTAACTTGGATCAAAGAGGTTTTGAAAGAAGACGGTCTAAATCTGGAGCTTTGTTAAACAGATATTTCTTATTGATTTTTCTCCTAACAGGGTTTAATCTATACTCTGTTGTCTTATGTCTAATTTTTCCAAATATAGGCCAGTTAAAAAGGTCTGTGCTTTAAATCATGTTGTGCAGGGCCCTGAACTCTGCTGAGCCAAGGTGGAAACTGGTCAGAGCCGGAGCAGTCCTGTCTGGAACAGGTGTATGTCCTTGTAGGGGAGTCCCTGCTTGGTTGCCGTGGTGGGACCCCTCTTCTGGCCCCGTCTTCCACCTCTACCAGGACTTTGAACTATCTCATTTGTGTACTGAGTTCTGTAGAAGCTGGGGGCTGTGGTTACATCTTTGCCCAGAGTCTGCAGGTCTTTCAGACAGAGAGGTGGTATTACTTATTATTTACTGTATGCCAGGTGCCCAACTTTCCATATACCACCCCAATTAAATCCTCACAGTAACTCCATAAGGTAGAAACGCCTATCAACCTCATTTTGCAGATAAGGAATCTGAGCTCTTGGAGTTTTAGATCAGATGTTGGAGGTCAACAGCTAATGTAGTACAGATCAGGAGTCCCATATGGGACTATGGGGCCCCAAATGTGGTTCTTAGCAGAATGCTGCTCCTGGGCCTGTGCCTGGCCATGGAAACCAGAGCCTCAGGTCACAGGGCAAGATCAAACTTAGCCCTGGGGAGTGTTCTCCTCTTGCTGAAGGGAGGGGAAGCAGAGGGCTGGGAATGCCTAGGACTTCTATCTTGTGGCACTGAGGTAACAAGCCCAACATTAGTCCCAGACTGAAAATGCCACAGGCCAGTTCAGGCAGGTGTGTACACAGTACAAATGTGCTATGTATGGGGCCCCTTTGCTTCAAAGTCTGTTCATTAAACACATAACTGGCCACTTAAAACATTTCTTTTCCAAACAGCTACCCCCACGTATTTGGGCATTTTGAAGGGGTGGGATGAACTACAGATCATTACAGCTCTTTGATCTTGATTTCTTACTGTTCATTCATTACTTATGTTACTGCCTAAAAAAGGAAAGGAAGAAGAAAGAAAGAAAACAAGTGGGAAGAAAGAAAGACAGTTTGTTCAAGGAAGGTAAGGAAAAGGAGACAAGGAAGTGGGGACACAGTGTGACCCAGAGTTGAATAGAGCAGCATGAAGCCAAGGGCTCTGACATCTCCACCCGCACCCCCCCCCCCCCAATCCATCCCATACATCCTTACACTATGTTCCACTAAGTGTTCAAAAATGTAACTGCACTTGCAAATAATTGCTGCCGTTGAATGAATCCACCCTGGCACATCCATTTGAGCTCAAAATAACCCATGTAACCTAAGAGTAAATCAGTGACCGGACACCCAGTGCCAAGCATAATCTCAAGCAACATTTAACTAGGTTCAATATTTATTTCCCTGCCTTGAGTCACTTTGAAATGATCTGGACTCAGTTCAGACAGGTCCAGCCCTAATTTTATGGTGCTCTTGGAACCCTTCCAGCAGCACGAGGGCTCAGATGTCAGGGAGTTCCAGAAAAATGAGATCCCTCACAGAAGATTTCACAAGTTAAGGCCCCCTCCTTTCAATATTTTGCAACATGTGGGCCTTGTGACTGAAGATACAGTTTTTTTGAGATGGCTTTGAGCATCCTTAAGAAATTGGCCTCACCCACACTCCAATTTCTACCTCCACCCTAGGGCTGGATTGGGTGACATTAACCTGGTTAACAGCCTGTGTAAATAAAATCTCTGAATATCCACAAGCAAGAAAATTTACTACCATTTTCCGAACGAATGCCATTTTCCACACAATTATGGAAGCCAGATTTGGGACCCTTAAGACACATTAAAACAGCAGATAATGTGGCTCCAAGTTTGATGGATACAGGAACACATCAAATAAATAGCAACTAGTTCTCAAACTTCTGTATCTCAAATGTTCAATCAATAGAAAACCAACCAATTTTAGTGTACATCTGAGATATATCTCAAGATGGCAGATTGACTTATAGCTCCTTGTTAAAGGGATATTGAGCTGACATTGAGTGACCTCATACTCAGCCAAAACATTTATTATAAAAGTCTGATGTGGTTAAATATAATGATTGATATTGGCCCATTCAGCTCTAAACGCAGCCTTTCCTCTGTTATAGTTGGGAGAAGAGTCAAAGACCTCTCTCATGAAATCAAACATTTCCCTTTTCTTTATTTCTCTTTTATTTATAGATGATTAGTCTTGATTCAGAACAACAATGTGCATTTTGGAGTCTGAGAGATCTAGTTCATGTCCTAGGAGCACCATTTACCAGCTTTTGAGCAAAATATTCAGTTTTTTTCAGGAATAGTTTTCTTATCTATGGAGTAAGAAGGATTGGGATGAAATGACATATTTAAAGCAATTAGCAAAGTGCCCAGGCACATACTCAAGAAATTCTAGTCATATTATTGTTATAATATCATTATTTTGATTAAAATTAGTTTGACTGCTGACTTCACAGTTCCATAAACTATTAATGCTATCAGTAGAGATAAAAACAACAATAATTATATTATTTTGTTGATACCTACCAGTACCAGGCATGGCACTCAATGCTTAAAATATATTTTCTCATTTAATTCTTACAAAAATTCGTTGAAGTTGGTTGCTGTTTTTATTCCAGTTGTTGGAAATGAGGAAACTGAGGTTCAGGAAAATGAACAAATTAGTTGAGATCACACAGTTGGCAGACATCCAAACATACAGCATTACACTAGCCTCCTTTCTCCACGTCACATAGGTTAATAACCTTTTTGTATTATTATACCCTTAGGGAAATAGGAAACTTTAATAATTTGAGAGAAGTCACTTTGTCTCTCTGGATTAAGGTTTTCCATCAGTCAAATGAAAAAGTTGGAGTGAATGATATCTGAGATTTTAGGATTCCAGGATTCTAATGCAATCAGTTGTTGTCAAGAGAGAAATGCTTAGAAAATGTGTAAATTGGATTTTTTTTTTTTGGATATTTTAAAAGGATATGGTAGACATGCCATACATACTGGTTGCTTCTCCAGTCAGGCTGGAAGGAGAAACATCACTGCCTTTCCATAATGGCCTAGCTCACCTAGACACACTTGTCTGCTGTGTCCATGGTTGGTCTGGCAGAATTCAGGACAATCCTTCATTTGGATCAAGCTGCACTTCCCGCTTCCAACCTTTATTCCTCCAAGACACTTAACACTATCTCCTACTTCCCAAATCCTTAAGTAAATCCTCCTATCATTCTGGGAATAATACTGTAATTAAAAGATTATTGCTACTGGTTGCTCACTTCAGGGCAGATGTAAAATGAAGCCACTGATCACTCCTGCGGTGGGGTTAGGTGTTTAAAATATTTCACATCCTGGCCACAAGCTAGGCAGTTTCTAGACACGGCCTGTTTAGAGTCTGGGCTTCCAGGGTACAGAAGGTCAGCAAAGGTCAACAAAGGTAGGGAGAAGTGGTGTGAGGATGGAAGGATGTGGAGGCGATAGAGGGGAGTCTGAGCCTCAGTTTCTGGCTGGATGCAAGCCCTGGGCATTTCCTGATGGCATGGAGCCGGTGTCCTGGCTCTGAATTCTTAATTTTACTGCTTGACTGCAGCTGTCTGCTGCTGCTGGCTTCGTGAACCATTGTTTATTCTGATAGTGAGAAGGGCATGCAGAAATGTTGTATATGGTAGACTGACTCTGCAAGTGTAGCCAGGATTCCACATTTCGGCCTTCCAGTCTTTTGGGTTTGGAGTAAGGAAAAAGTGAGTGGAAAAGAACAAAGCATCTGCCTTTAGGACCTAGGGCTAGTCCCTTTATAATGTGCTTATACAGATATGAACCTGTGAAGAGAATTTGATCACCCCAGTAATGTCATCAAACCATAGATTGTTGGGGGAAAATTAGAGTTAAACAGCTTATTGAAACTAAGGATACTAATCAATTATGTGGCTAAATTAAGAAAAAAGAATTTTTAGATCTGTTTGTTTTCATTGACTTACATGAATAGAGCCAGACTAAGCCAAGACCCAGGATGATGCATGAGGAAGTTCCAGTTAGCCATTTCATACCTTCTGCCAGTTTGAGGAAGATAAAGAGAAAATCTCAGTTGGGTGAAGTGTTTTAGGGGTGGGAGAGGGGGACAGAAGTTGATGGAATGCTTTATGGAATATTCTTTCAGCATGACATTAGAACCGTAGAAAGCTCTTGAACGTTTGCTATTGATTTATCTTTAAAATCAATAAGAAATATATTTTTAAGAAAAGAAATGAAGAAAAATCTTAATCTGAGAGTGATTGGTTCTGATGATTTTTATCCACACATTAAAGTTCAGGAAGTTACTCATTTGGGGGCGTTTTCCATGGGAGGATTGGAATTAAGTTAAGCAAGATTTTTTTGTCTTTTAAATATTATTTACTAAAAATTGGACCTGACTTTGTAGGGAAATGTACAAAGGACATAAAAATGTCTCCTTTCCCCACCACCCGTGAGGTTTCCCTCAATCTTGCAGTTCAAGTCTTGTCAGAGATTTTTACCAAACCTGTTTTTCAGGGATTTAAATTCTGCTCATAAAAATTAACTTCAGGCTTTTATGCACGTTAAAAACAGAATTCATGTGGTTTTTAAAAATATCTTGTAGGCCTTTAAAAGAAGGACTAAGGAAAATATACCTTCCCAGATGGCTTCTCCTGTGGCTCTGTGGCCTGTTAGTTTAAGGAAGCATTACAGTTCAGTAGATCACCTTTCCCCTGTCCCCTAGCAGCATGAGGTAGCTCCGGTTTTGTTCCGAGCCCTCAAAGGAAAATGCTAGCTGTTTTTTCTTTCCTCCTTTTTTTCTACTGAAAATTGAATTAAGAGCTCAGGAAAGGCGTAAGATAACTTCACAGTGCAGAGCTTGATTCCTGTGTGGGTCCTAGGGAGGCTCACCCTGTGCTCAAGAACAGATCACATTGTCCTTGGAGCCTCAGTACAGAACATCAATCTTATCCTCCCAGGCTTTGGAGACCAGACCTGTCCATGGCCCAACTCTGTTTCCTTTGGGTCCCCATAACAAAGAGAACGTGCTTTCAAGATCATAGATCATCTCTCCATCTAGGGCTGGCCTGGCCCAATGGGAAGCTAAGAAAATACCTCTGGGCTACTTCACTTGGGGGAAACTTCCTAAGTTTGTGGAGGACAGCCTCCTTGGACTCTGCTCATATAGCTTCTGCTGATTCTTTTGGCTTCTCTTAGAGTGATGTCCTGATACCCTGCCCTTATGGGATAATGAGAACACGCTAGACTAGCTTTTTGGTCAGAGGAAGAGCTATGTTATGGAAGATACAGGGATTCATTCAAGCATGTAGTGTACATATACCCTGTACAAGGCACAATTCTTCGTGCTAAAGTTGTCAGCTGAAAAATATAAGCCTTTCCTCATGGAACTGGAGCCTCCAGGTGAGAAAAAGCACAATAATATGGTACGATATGTACAGTAGGTCAGTACTGAGATGGAGGCTGCAGGGAGAGGAGCAGCGTCTAACCCAAGGTGGGGTTTATGGAAAGCTTCCTGGAGGACATAACTCATGGGTGAGATTTGAGGAACAGATACAAATAAGAGATTTGGTATCATTATTACAATTAATAATTCATTTCCAAAATAGAGATTTTGATGACTGTAATTGAGTCCCAAAGGGTATAGCCTTTCAGGATGTAGACTGGGATCATTCTTTTCTAGCTGCTTCTTTGAAGAAGGAACCATTTTATTCCCTAACCCCCAGTTTGGTCTCCAAAGGGCTTTATCCTATTTACTAGCAAAGCCCCAAAGATTAGATTACAACTTGGCCAAGCTCAGGTTCCTGTCCCTACTTTCTATTATTTTTATGTGTAGGACTAGACTGGTCATTGCTGCTTGACTGGGTCACAGTGTCTGTCTGATGAAGATCTTATCAAAGATGCCTTTCAGGAAAGGGACTCTATTCATTACTTGTCCCAGCATAAAACTTTAACTGCAGTCTCGACAGAGTAAGAGCTAACTAGATAAGGAACCGGAGAAGGCAATGGCACCCCACTCCGGTACTCCTGCCTGGAAAATCCATGGACGGAGGAGCCTGGTGGGCTGCAGTCCATGGAATCGCTAAGAGTTGGACACGACTGAGTGACTTCACTTTCACTTTTCACTTTCATGCACTGGAGAAGGAAATGGCAACCCATTCCAGTTTTCTTGCCTGGAGAATCCCAGGAACAGTGGAGCCTGATGGGCTGCCATTTATGGGGTCGCACAGAGTCAGACACTACTGAAGCGACTTTGCAGCAGCAGCAGCAATAAGGAACAGGAGGGGTTCCTTCTCCCAAAGCTGAAAGCTTGGGAGAAGGAACATAAGCTTAAATGATGTTGCCTTATAAGTGGAGCAAATCTTCCTTATTCTGAAAGAGAAAAATCTAATAGCTTCACCAGTCTATGACTTAGAGCCTCGTAACTGGCAGGTGACACACGTTCATGCCCTTTCCTCAAGGAGGCAGTTCAGCTTCCCTCGAGCCCTGGAACTAGTCCTAATCTTAATGGTCTTGGTTCTCTTGTTTTCCAGCCCCCCACCCCACCCCAGATGTTAGATGCAACAAGCAAAGAAAAGAGAAGGGATGAAGGAGTTGACTTCCAGAGGGGACCAGGAGAGACTTCAGACAGCTGGGCAATGGGGAAAAAGCAAGTGGAGACCCATGAGAACACGAGAATTTAAAACTGAGGAGTATATGTGTGTCATTTGATAGTGATAGTGAAATCGCTCAGTCATGTCTGACTCTTTGTGACCCCATGGACTGTAGCCTACCAGGCTCCTCAGTCCATGGAATTTTCCAGGCAAGAGTCTGGAGTGGGTTGCCATTTCCTTCTCCATGTGTATCGTTTTGTCATGTCCAAATCTTTGCGACCCCATGGACTGTAGCCCTCCAGGCTCCTCTGTTCATGGAATTCTCCAGGCAAGAATACTGGAGTGGCCTGCCGTTTCTTCTCCAGGGGACCTTCCTGACCCAGGGATTGAATCCATATCTCTTGCATTGCAGGCAGATTCTCTACCATCTGAGCCACTAGGAAAGTGGTACTCCTGCCTGGAAAATCCATGGACGGAGGAGCCTGGTGGGCTGCAGTCCATGGAATCGCTAAGAGTTGGACACGACTGAGTGACTTCACTTTCACTTTTCACTTTCATGCATTGGAGAAGGAAATGGCAACCCATTCCAGTTTTCTTGCCTGGAGAATCCCAGGAACAGTGGAGCCTGATGGGCTGCCATTTATGGGGTTGCACAGAGTCAGACACTACTGAAGCGACTTTGCAGCAGCAGCAGCAATAAGGAACAGGAGGGGTTCCTTCTCCCAAAGCTGAAAGCTTGGGAGAAGGAACATAAGCTTAAATGATGTTGCCTTATAAGTGGAGCAAATCTTCCTTATTCTGAAAGAGAAAAATCTAATAGCTTCACCAGTCTATGACTTAGAGCCTCGTAACTGGCAGGTGACACACGTTCATGCCCTTTCCTCAAGAAGGCAGTTCAGCTTCCCTCGAGCCCTGGAACTAGTCCTAATCTTAATGGTCTTGGTTCTCTTGTTTTCCAGCCCCCCACCCCACCCCAGATGTTAGATGCAACAAGCAAAGAAAAGAGAAGGGATGAAGGAGTTGACTTCCAGAGGGGACCAGGAGAGACTTCAGACAGCTGGGCAATGGGGAAAAAGCAAGTGGAGACCCATGAGAACACGAGAATTTAAAACTGAGGAGTATATGTGTGTCATTTGATAGTGATAGTGAAATCGCTCAGTCATGTCTGACTCTTTGTGACCCCATGGACTGTAGCCTACCAGGCTCCTCAGTCCATGGAATTTTCCAGGCAAGAGTCTGGAGTGGGTTGCCATTTCCTTCTCCATGTGTATCGTTTTGTCATGTCCAAATCTTTGCGACCCCATGGACTGTAGCCCTCCAGGCTCCTCTGTTCATGGAATTCTCCAGGCAAGAATACTGGAGTGGCCTGCCGTTTCTTCTCCAGGGGACCTTCCTGACCCAGGGATTGAATCCATATCTCTTGCATTGCAGGCAGATTCTCTACCATCTGAGCCACTAGGAAAGCCCTAAAACTGAAGAGAGCTCTGGCCAGGTGGGTTGGGGATAGTGATTTGGTGAGAGCCTTGTGCTTTTCCCTTTTTTAGTGAGTCTTGGATTCTGTTTTCCTGGCATTTTGTCCAATTGAGAAATACACTAAGTATTTTCCCAATTTCTAATTGACATGAAAATTACAATAATTTGTGAGAAGAAAGGAGTTTCTCAAGTTATTTTAAAAGTCATTGCAAAATGCTGGAGAGGGTGTGGAGAAAAGGGAACCCTCTTATACTGTTGATGGGAATGCAAACTAGTACAGCCACTATGGAGAACAGTGTGGAGATTCCTTAAAAAATTGCAAATAAAACTGCCTTATGACCCAGCAATCCCACTGCTGGGCATACACACTGAGGAAACCAGAACTGAAAGAGACACGTGTACCCCAATGTTCATCTCAGTACTGTTTATAATAGCCAGGACATGGAAGCAACCTAGATGTCCATCAGCAGATGAATGGATACGAAAGCTGTGGTACATACACACAATGGAGTATTACTCAGCCATTAAAAACAATACATTTGATCAGTTCTAATGAGATGGATGAAACTGGAGCCGATTATACAGAGTTAAATAAGCCAGAAAGAAAAACACCAATACAGTATACTAACACATATATATGGAATTTAGAAAGATGGTAATGATAACCCTGTATGTGAGACAGCAAAAGAGACGCAGATATATAGAATGGACTTTTGGACTCTGAGGGAGAGGGAGATGGTGGGATGATTTGGGAGAATGGCATTGAAACATGTATACTATCAGATAAGAAATGAATTGCCAGTCTATGTTTGACACAGGATACAGGATACAGGATGCTTGGGGCTGGTGCACGGGGATGATCCAGAGAGATGATATGGGATGGGAGGTGGGAGGGGGGTTCAGGATTGGGAACTCACATACACCCGTGGTGGATTCATGTCGATGTAGGGCAAAACCAATACAGTATTGTAAAGCAAAATCAAGTAAAAAAAAAAAGTCACTGCAAAAGTATTGCTCTCTTTGATGAGATCTAAGATAGAATCATATTCTTTAAGTACTCTGAAAGGGAAGTAGCAAGGCTTAATGGATAAACAGCAGATTGTTTATCTGGAACCTGTTTCTGTACCATTTCTCTAACTCTGAAAATAACTCTACCCTCCTATTCCGTTTTTTTTTTTTTTTTTGATGGAGCTGGTTGCCCTGATAGAACGTCCTGAGTGATACGCTCTTATAATGGAGATGTGCATGCAGATAGGTTTATAGAAACGTTGTGTATATTTACATGAGACTTGGAGAAGGAAACTCAGCCATCAAATGAATCTCAGATGACATCAAGAAGGTAACTGCAGAATAAAAGAGATTGCATTCTTCCTCAATCAGATGGGGAAACTAAGGCACAGCAAGGTGAAGTAAGCTAGTTGAGGTTCTATGAAGGGCAATGATGGAACTGACAGGAACCTCCTCAGATCCTGAGGTTTTCCATCAGATTGTGACACTAACATTAAATCTGTATGCCATTCAAACTAGTTGACCTTCCTTTTAATTTTTACGCTTCTTCTAAATTTAATTTATTACATGTTGGAACTCATCTCTTGGCTCTGCATTTGAAATTATTTTATGGCTCAAGCTTTGAAGGTTTATAATGCAATGGCCTCCTAATAGCAGGTCAATGAAAAAGACTTTCATTTGGCACTAGTTTCCAATGATCTAACTAAGCCTTTTAAAATTTAGCAAGGGATCCCAGTTATATGCTGAATTCCTGTCCTGCTGCTGATTGGCTGAAGGAGTGTTGGCTCCTCAGAGAAACTTCAGGAGCACGATTACCACAGTCATACTACTTTTGTGCTGGTGGTGGTATATATCCTGGGAATTTCCCTGTCACTGCCTCTGTGCCAGGTTTTACATGGCCTACTTGTCACTGAGGGTCTAAGGGAAATACAGCAAGCCCAGGCAAGATGATCTGTTGACTGTCAGGGACTCTTTCCACACATTGCTGTCCCCCCTGCCCTTCCCTATCCATCCACACAGTCTGTCAGGGTTGTTCTTATAAAGCCTTTGAGAACCTTAAAGAAATATGCCCATTCATTCATTCTACATTCATTCACAAATACTAGGCATCTATTGCATGCTTTGCTCCATGCTAGACAAATATAACATGTGATCCCCATTCACTAGTGAAGTAAATGCCATGTCCAGGGCAGGCACAAGCACATAGAATAAGATATGAGAGGGTCCAATGCAAGTATACTGTGAGGTAGCCCAGGGGAAGGAATATGAGAAAGAGCATGGACTCGACTGATGACAGATTTGGGTTCAAATCCCATCCCTGCTGCTCACTGATGCTGTAGCCATAATTTCCACAAATGGAAAATAGATTGGGGTAGCTGTGAAGATTAAATAAGATAGTGTATAGAACTACTTAATATAGACCCTACTACGTAATGAGTAGTCAATACATGGGTATAAAATATTATTACATAGATTACAAAAACAGTAAGAATTTGGAAAAATGCGAACTCAGTGTAGGCTCGATGAGGAAAAGGCCTGTTAACTGGAAAGAGCTAGGTCCTTGAGGAATTAATTCAAATCAGATGAGGATGGGGTTAGAAGTGGAGCACCCCCAGGCAGTTCCAGACAGACAGGGGGACAAAGGTCTGGAGGCAGCAGACAAGGTCTGGGGGACTTCCTGGGAGAATTCAGAGCTGGGGCCCCTGGTGGGGAGCATAGGGATGCAGTGGATCCAGATTTTTGTGAGTGGTAAAGCCTTTAGGTAGCCGTTACTGGCCTTGGTGTGCTTCAAAAACTGCAGGCTTTTGAAATGTTCTTATACAATCAATTCTTCCATGTTTTGGCAGATGAGGGGCAATCCAAGGTACAACAGTCAAAAATCTTTTCATTATTGTTGTTTTGGGGGGAAGTGGAGATACCACATATACTGACTGAGAAGAAAGAGCTAACAGGTTAAAAAAAAAGTCATGGAAATAAACGAGCATCTGTCATTTTCTTATGGGGTCTCCCTCTCTCCTTCCAGAGGTCCTTGTAAAGTCGTGCTGATTTATGACTTTGGCAGATTTATGACATTCTTAACATTAGAAAATTATCCCCTACCCTATTCCCAAAGGGCACAGTGATATATTGTGTTGACTTATTTGTTAGTGTATTTTCAGTTGGGCTTCCACAAGTTAGCTTTTTCTGCTCTTTCTTCCTAATCACATATTGTGGTAAGTTTCCCCAGTGCCCAGAAAACCCAAAGGCATTAGTTGTCTCCATTACCATTCACAGACCTGCTTAGCTGAATGGGCAGAAACCTGCTACAGCCAAATTGCTGTCTTGAAAGAATGATTATGTGTCCTTTGGGAGTTTTGTAAAGTGTGTTTCTTGATAACCTCCTAGAGAAGAGAAGCGATAGTACATTTCCCATCCAAAGAGGTATGGAAAGCTCATTGCAAATGAGTTTCTGAAGTTAGGGGTCAATAATAGCTGGGTCATCTCATTAGTGTTTTCCTTAAAATAAGGTAACGGAAATAGCTCAGTTCCCATTGTCCACCCTTAGCAACCCCTCCCTATTTTATTTTAAGAAGGAATTCATATAGCCTTTGGAATTGTCACGGTGATTCCTTAGGTCACAGAGAAACAGCCTACAAAATCCATGGGTTGCAAACTCATTATATATTAGCTGCAAACTGAAGAGAACAAACTTTTGGTGCAAGGATGTTATTTGTCTCCTCTTCCCTCCATAATCCATGTTGTGCAAACAGAAAATAGGATGTCATGTACCTACTGATCTCTTGGGAGATGAGGCAGAGCTGTCCAAAAAGAACATATAGGGGATTGTTTTAATTTAAAATTTGTTTGCAAGTTGGTATTATTCCATTTATTTCTTCTATTTAAAATAATTGTTTCCTTTGCTGCATTGACTTTGGGCATAGTGACAAAGAATGAACATTTTCTAATAAATAAGATGTTAAATAGCAACAGTGATTCAGCTTATTGTTTTAAGTACATAAACTGTGTTCTTGAGGTTTTCCTATGGGGAGAGAGGGTAATGAAAATAAATAACTCCCAAGCTTGATATCTCTTTGAGAGACATGGAGATTCTGTATCATTATTGAAAAGGTG
>SJYC01041009.1:0-36027 GCA_006408675.1 Madoqua kirkii
AGAAATTTTAAAAAAAAGGAGACAGAAAAGAAGAAAAAAATTTTTTTTCAAAAAAAAATTAAAAATGTCTTTTAAAGAAAAGAAAGAAAGAAAGAAAAAAATCACGTTTCCACATCAACCCCCTTCCAAAAAAAAAAAAAGTTCATAAAAGTAGTAAAGGTAAATTTGGCCCTTTCTTTGGCGTTGTGATCTGTGTGGGGTCGCTACCAAGGCAATTCCCTCTGTTTGTCTTCCTCTGTTTGCTGGTCTCTTCCGAGTCTGATTTCCGTCTTTACACAGGGATGACGGTGATGGACTCTACGCCGGGCTTGTCCCTGCTGTCGGGACCTTTCCTAGGTAGGCTTCATGCACCTCCCCGGTCTAGGCCACTCTGATTCCGCACTCAGGAAGCCCTCCAAGGGGCAGATTTGGTTGGGTCTGCGCTCTGTGCCCTTCCCAGGTCCGCGTAGCTAGGGAGTTTGGCGAGCGCAATTGCTGCAATTTTCGTGCTGCTCAGATTTCTGGGAGTGCCGCTGGGGCTCCTTCTCAGGTGGATGATGATTGTCCAGAGCCCCCCAGAAGTCTTAGCAAAGAAACCTGCTTGCAATTTGGAATGTAATGTCTCTCTTGAGCTGTGCGATTGCCCCCCTTCCAGCACTTATGGCTCTGTCTGCCCGTCACCGGAGGGGGATTGTCTGCGACCGGCTATTTCCAATCCATCCTTTGCTTTGTGTGCGGGCCTGTCGAGGTGTCTTATGTTCCAGCGTTCCGCATGGTAGCTATCCCACAGTCTGGTTTGCTAGTCCAAGTTAGATCATTCTGGCCACGCGCAGACCCAATTCTGGCCTGCAGATTTGGTTGGGTCTGCGCTCTGTGCCCTTCCCAGGTCCGCGTAGCTAGGGAGTTTGGCGAGCGCAATTGCTGCAATTTTCGTGCTGCTCAGATTTCTGGGAGTGCCGCTGGGGCTCCTTCTCAGGTGGATGATGATTGTCCAGAGCCCCCCAGAAGTCTTAGCAAAGAAACCTGCTTGCAATTTGGAATGTAATGTCTCTCTTGAGCTGTGCGATTGCCCCCCTTCCAGCACTTATGGCTCTGTCTGCCCGTCACCGGAGGGGGATTGTCTGCGACCGGCTATTTCCAATCCATCCTTTGCTTTGTGTGCGGGCCTGTCGAGGTGTCTTATGTTCCAGCGTTCCGCATGGTAGCTATCCCACAGTCTGGTTTGCTAGTCCAAGTTAGATCATTCTGGCCACGCGCAGACCCAATTCTGGCCATGTTACTACTGGATTCTCTTGAAAAGCACTGCAGTCTGCATTTCCCGCGGCCAGTTGTTAGAAAGCACTGCCGCTGGCGGGTCCCACTCCTCCCTGCCCAACTCCCACTCGCTGGTGTCGAATGCAGGCGTTTGCGCTGCTTCTCAATCCGCTGGGGGGATTTACTGTTGGATTCGTAATCTGTTGGTTTTAATTATTTATTTTTCCTGTCTGTTATGTTGCCGTCTGTGCTTCCAAGGCTCGACACAGACTCAGCTGTGAGAATGTTTCCTGGAGCTTGGGAACCTCTCTTTTTAAAGAGTCTTTTCCCGGGATGGGATTCCCTTCCCGGGGTGGGGCTCCCTCCCTACCTCCTTTGGCTCTTTTCTTGTCCCTTATATTTATTCCTACCTGTTTTTGAAGCCAATGATCTGCTTTGCTGGATGCCTGATGTCCTCTGCCAGCCTTCAGAAGTTGTTTTGTGGAATTTATTCAGCGTTGAAATGTTCTTTTGTTGAAGTAGTGAGGGAGAACGTGTTCTTCCCGTCCTATTCCTCCGCCATCTTTTTCTGTCAAGCTCTACGTTAATTTCTTAGTTTTGATAAATGTACCATGACTTTGTAAAATGTTAACAATAGGGATACCTAGATGAAGGGATATATGGGAGTTCTCTGTGACTTTTCTATAAATCTACAATTATTTTTTTAAGCTTATCCTCAAAAGGCAAGGGAAGGCTTTGATAACATGCACATGCACAGAATTTTCTGGAAGCTAGCCAAGAAACTGCTAATACAGTTGACTTCTATCAAGTAAGATTATGGGCAGAGCATGAAGAGAAAGTCAGAGAGGGACAGAGACAGAAAGAGACCAAGAAGGGCAAAGTAGGGATTTTACATTTTCACTTTTACCATTCTTCATTGTTTGGTTTTTCCCCATCATGTTTGACTTTTATATGGCTACCATGGTTATCAAACCATGCTCATTCCATAACACTCTCAGCTCATCTTTTCAAAACAAAAGAGGAGACGTTTTTAGCCATTTTGCTTAGGAAAAACAATGGTCGTATAGCTTTGCACAATGAAATTAGCTTAATATCTATGCCTGCCATATAATGAATCTCATACCGTGCATCTCACATTTTAAGGTTTTAGTGTCTCCTCAGATTGTCATTTATCATAACATTAGTTCTAAGGGAACAGTTCTTCAAATCAACAATCCCCCCTGCTAGACATTTATTCAAGCCCCAAACACTGCTGATCTATTCCTCAATATTTTTTTAAGTTGACTTTTACATTTAGATTGCCATTCCCAATTCACTGTAGTAATAACAGAAAAGTTGTTAGTCTACATTGGCATCATCTTGAGGTTATGGATTGTTTCAGCAGAGGACAACTCGGTGAGAATCACATCTAATTAATTGTGTAGGCAGAGGAGAAAATAATTGTCAATTAGAGGAAGTTAAATTTCTAGCTATCTAGAAAATGGTGAAAAATAGACCATGAAATGAAAGCTACTTGATAAAATTTAGTTCATAAATAGAAGTCAATCAGAGACTACTTTTTCTGCCTCCTCTCAAGATGCAACTAAGATTGTATTGTTCAAGTAAAGAATTGGTTCTGGGGTCAAGAATTTTGAGACTGGGTATGAGAAAACTGGTGTACACACCTTGCCTGATGATTAGGCTTGATAAGAAGAGAAGCATATCTGCTCAAGGAGAAGTTAGGAGGAAGGGAATAATACTAATGATATCTCACTCCTGTCCAGATTAATAACAGTTATATGGAGGTAGGTTGAGTACAGAAAATTATCGTGGTGTTTGGCTAAAATCAGTGAATTGTGTCTGCTACTCTGAATGATAAAGTTCAGAAAATCGACAGACTGTTTTCTCAAGCACAGACTTTGTACAGATTCGTCAAGTGTTCTTCATAAGTCTAATTTTGTTTTACTTTATTTCTGTTTTATGGTTTCAACAGAGCCTCTTTTGTTTCTTAGTTTCTCTGTATTTAAACTACATCTCTAGAAACTGGGTCTCTGTTTTACCATTCTGACTATCTCTGTTTAGTTTGTAAACAATTAAGGAAACCATTGCTATGGTTGAATTTAGGTCTACCATTTCATCATTATTTTTGCATTGTTTCTTTGTTCTTCCTTTGTTTTCTTCTTTTGTAGTATTTGCATTATCTTTAAAATGTTTATAATATCTACTGTATTTTTAGGTTATACCTCTTTACATTGTTTTTAGTGGCTATTCTAGAGATTAAAGGGCTTCCCTGGTAGTTCAGTTGGTAAAGAAACCACCTGCATTCAGGAGACCCCAGTTTGATTCCTGGGTCAGGAAGATCTAACTGGAGAAGGGATAGGCTACTCACTCCTGTATTCTTGGGTTTCTCTCATGGTTCAGCTGGTAAAGAATCTGCCTGCAATATGGGAGACCTGGGTTCGATGCCTGAGTTGGGAAGATCCCCTGAAGGAGGGCATGGCAACCCACTCCAGTATTCTTGCCTGGAGAATCCCCATGGACAGAGGAGCTTGGTAGGCTTCAATCCATAGGGTCACAAAGAGTCAGATGTGACAGCCACTAAGCAGAGCAGAGCACAGCACATAGCTTGGAGATACTGTGGATTAGGTTCTGAACCACTGCAATAAAGCTAACATGACAAGCAAGTCACATGAAGTTTTTGGTTTCCCAATGCGTATAAAAGTAATGTTTATTCTACATTATAGTCTACCAACTGTACAAATACTTCATGTTGAAGAAGACAATGTATATACCTAGTTAAAGATACTTGATTGCTAAAAACTGCCAACCATTCATTTGATACTTCACTGAGTCATCTTTTTGCAACAGTAAATATCAAAGACTACAGATCATCATAATAAATATAATAATAATGAAAAAGTTAAAAAATTTTGGAGTACTGCCAAAATGGGATACAGAGACGTGAAGTGAGCAAATGATACTGGAAAAATGGCACCAATCAACTTGCTTAAGCAAGTTGTCAGTTGCTGCAGGCTTGTCTCAATGTCTTCAACTTGTGAAAAACGTAGTGTCTGTAAAGTACAACAAAACAAGGTATGTCTGTACTTAAATTTTCACAGTCTACTACTTAGAGTTCATATTCTACCACTTCGTATAAAATGTAGAAACCTTGTAACTGTGTGAGTCTGTTTTCTGTCTTCCTATCCTTTGTGCTATAATTATTATATGTATCATCAATATACATTATGAGACATGAGACAATGTATGTGTTTCTTGTAAATACTCATGCATTTCAAAGAAATAAAGGGCAAAAAGTCTTTTGTATTTACTCAGATATTTAACCAGATGTAAACCATTTCTGACGTTTTATATTCCTTTTTGTAAAGTTGAATTTCTTTCAGCTTTTCTTATAGTGCAGATCGGCTAACAATAAATTCCCTTAATTTCTTTTTTTAAATGAAAATGTCTGTCTTTATACTTGAAAAATATTTTCACTGAATATTAAATTTAGGATTAAGTTTTATTTGTTGCGTTCTGTTCTGTTTTCTACAGTTTCCAATGAAAAGTCATTGAGTTTGCACCATGGCCTCCCTGTGTATAATATATTTTTATTAGACTGCTATCAGGATTTTCTCTTTTATCTTCGGTTTGGTTTTCAGCAGTGTGAATGCAATGAAACTTTCTATTTGGAATTTGCTGAGCTTCTTGGACTGGTAAAGTTAAGTCTTTATCCTAAATTTGAAAGATTTTCAGGCATTATAGTTTTGTTATTTTTAAAAGGCTATTCTGTATTTGTAATAGCCAGGACATGGAAACAACCTAGATGTCCATCAGCAGATGAATGGATAAGAAAGCAGTGGTACATATACACAATGGAGTATTACTCAGCCCTTAAAAAGAATAAATTTGACTCAGTTCTAATGAGATGGATGAAACTGGAGCCGATTATACAGAGTGAAGTAAGCCAGAAAGAAAAACACCAATACAGTATACTGACACATATATATGGAATTCAGAAAGATAGTAACGATGACTCTGCATGTGAGACAACAAAAGAGACACAGAGGTATAGAATGGACTTTTGGCCTCTGAGGGAGAGAGAGAGGGTGGGATGATTTGGGAGAATGGCATTGAAACATGTATACTATTATATAAGAAATGAAGCACCAGTCTATGTTCAATAAAGGATACAGGATGCTTGGGGCTGGTGTACGAGATGATCCGGGGAGATGGTGTGGAGTGGGAGGTGGGAAGGGGCTTCGGCATTGGGAGATCAGGTACACCTGTGGCTGATTCATGTTAATGTATGGCAAAACCAATACAGTATTGTAAAGTAGAATAAAGTATTAAAAAAAATAAAAGGCTATTCTGTGTCTCTTCTCATGAAATTCCAATTATACATATATAAGACCTTTAATTATTATTCTTCATGTCCATGAGTCCATGAGAATCTTTTCTGTTTTCCCCAGTTTTTTTCTTAACTGTTTTTAGATTGGATTGTTTCCATTTATCTGTCTTAAAGTTATCCGACTCATTTGTATTTTTTCCATCCTACTACTGAACATATACAGTGAATTTAAAATTTTTAATTATGACCCAGAGGGATGGTACGGGGAGGGAGGTGGGAGGGAGGTTCTGGATGGGAAACACGTGTACACCCGTTGCAGATTCATGTTGATGTATGGCAAAATCAATACAATATTGTAAAGTAATTAGCCTCCAATTAAAATAAATTTAATTTAAAAAAATAAAAATTTTAATTATGGTGTTTTAAGTTGTAGTATTTCTATTTAGTTCTCTGTTTAATTAAAAAAAAAATAGCTTTCATTTCTCAGCAGAGGTTTCCTAACTTTTTATTCACTGTGATAGTATTTTTCTTTATTTTGGTGAGGGTCATTTCTTTATATGATTGGAATTTTGGGATTATACCCTGGATGTTATGAATGATTTATTTTAGATATCCTGGAATCTATTATTTCTTCTGAAGATAGGTGATTTGCTTCAACATATAATTAATTTTGTGACTCAAACTGAAAACTCTGTCTCTTGATAGTAGCTCAAACCTTAGGTTTTTCTTGTTTTTGCAATTTTGCTTAAGGTCTACCGTATGCATGTATAATTCAAGGGTAATCCAGATACTTGCAAAGAGGGTATATACAAATTTGGCACTCTCTCTTTCTAAATCACTCCTTGTAGGAAACTTCTGCTCACTTTCTAGTAGCTGTGGTTGCCCTAAATTTTGTTCTTTGGTTCTTTTCTTCAAAAAGACTTAATGTTTCTATTAAAGATTTTATTACCCTGAGTAAGACTGACTTCAGCCTGCCTTCAAACAGAAGGCATACAAATCGTCAACTTACTTGTACCTATCCCTTGTATGAAATCTCACCTCCTATCTAGAAATTGGCTACTTGAGTTTACTCTCTAGCACCTTTGAATATTTGATGTTTATTTGTATATTTTGTCCATGTTTTATAGTTATCTGTTGTAGGATAGGGTGTGGTAAGAGCTTTCTTGCTTCCCTGGTGGCTCAGTGGTAAAGAATCCCCCTGCCAATGCAGGAGATGGGTTGATCCCTGGGTTGGGAAGATCCCCTAGGTAAGGAAATGGCAACCCACTCTTCTTGCCTGGGAAATCCCATGGACAGAGGAGCCTAGTGGACCACAGTCCATGGGGTGACAGAAGAGTCAGACATAACTTAGCGACTAAACAACAACAGGAGCTTTCTCGGTTATATTGGAAGTGGAAACATAATTTAAAATAAAACCAATTTCTTCTCTACTAAAATGGAGAAACTATGATCTACTCATTACCTATGGAATCTCAAAATTTGGTGCTAAGAGTATATTTGGAAAAGAATACAAACACAGTGAAGGCCTTAACATGTAAAAATAACTACAAAACTATGTAAACAGGTAAACACAAAATAAAGTATAATAAATATTTCAGATGAAATTCTGCTTCAAATTCATTGGCAATATTTAAGGGGCCTAGTATGAATTCTAAGATGTAACATTTAATAATAGATGAGAGAAGGCTTGTCCAAGACTTCTGAAAATAGTTACTAGCCCACGGATGTTCTCTAAGACTTTAAGTGGTTCTTCCAGGAACTCGAATCCCCTAAAGCTCATCTCAGATTCTCTAACATTGGCAATAGAGTGAGGAGAGAGAAGGTGATACTAATGTACATGAATCCAATGATGGCAGTGGGAAATAGTTATTCATGGAGATACATCAGATACCCAAAGAAATATTTGTGGAAAGAATACAAGCACCACTGGTTTAAACCTCTGTGTGAACAGGAAGTATGAAGGGAAAAGTTATTATATATGATTGTGGAATTCTATATGGAATAGGATCTATATTTGGTCTACATGCATGACTTCTGAATCAGAAGTAGAAGAACAAATCTTAAGAGAAAGAAAAGCTGAGTTTCTTGATCTTTTCTGAAATGTAGAAGTTTCAAAGCCCATTTTCTGTCTCCAGTCCATTTCATTGCTAATTGTCTAGTGACAGTCTGGACAGGACAGGAATCTGAGAGGCTGAAAGGGAGGGAAACTGTTCAGAGACCAGGGTCAGTTCTTAACCCTGGCCTCCAGGTCAGAAACAATTCATTTTTCTTTGACAAGTATAAAGCTTAGTCATTGGTAATATGAAAAACTAAATTGCTGCAGCTGAATGTCTTTATAGCCAATGAGCTTGGAAAAGGAAAATTAGATTCTGGCAGCATTCATGAGCTGGACCAAGCTGGCTTAAGCATCTCTGCAGATGGCATACTTGCTGGTGGTGGGAATGTGAAGGTCTCTGAAAAGGTCTTTGAAAGGCTCCAGGAGAGCTCTGTGTTTTGCTTCTAGAGGAGTCCCCAACCAGGCAAACTTGGAAGGTCTAGAATTTTACTGGAAACCAAGGTCTTACCATGACTCAAAGAAGCTTTTGCAATTGCTCATTACGGACTCTCCCCTTGAAAGGTCTCCATATTTTTGTTTAGCCTGATATTTTAGGTGGTCTGGGGTCACTTTAGCTAGAGGATTTCCGTCTTGTCTTTAGATTGTTTTCTGGAGAACAAAGTCACTCTTTCAGTTCCCTTTACAGAGGTCTCACAGCCCCCTGGCTGTACTGGGCTCTGCAAGTCTCTGTAGGCCTCCCAGTATTCACCTCTTTTTGAAGAGAGATGGCCAGAATTGCCAAGGATTTACTTACTACCCTTGCAAAGATATTTATCTGAATAAATGAGTGATTTTCTGCATGCATTAGAAGGAGTGAGTAGGAATCCTCCTAGGAGGGCACCTTCTAAATTATCTGTCTCTTGTCTTTTTACAATTCTTGATCCCCTGGACTTTATCCGTTACCCAAAACTATGTCATCATATGATTTTATGACAGCTAGTATGTCTGGTCTCTGTAGTAAAATGGGTGCTGATTGGGATGCACAGTTACTCGGATGGAAATGGAGACATCACTGGCCACAGCCAGACACCAAAGACATCCAAGCCCTCTCATTTAAATGCAATCATACTTTTTTCCTTCCAGTTTTACTGAGATATGACTGACACACAACTTTGTGTAAGTTTAAGGTATGCAGCATAATGATGTGACTTACATATATCATGATGTAATTATCACAATAATTTAGAGGATATTCATCTTCTCATATGGATACAAATTAAAGAAATAGAAAGTTTTTTCCTTGTGATGAGAACTTTTAAGATTTATTCTTTTATCAAATTTCATATATACGTATATATTAATTATATTTATGATTAACTTAAAAAACTATGTTAGTTTCTATTATACTACATAGTAAATTCATATTTCTGTATAGTTGAAAATGCTCACCTTGATGAGTCTGGTTATAATATATCTCCATTTGCTATTGTTGTTTAGTCACTAAGTCACGTCCAACTCTTTGAGACCCCATGGACTGCAGCATGCCAGGCTTCTCTGTCCTTCATGTCTGTTGAGTCAGTGATACTATCCAACCATCTTATGCTCTGCCATGCTCTTCTCTTTTTATCTTCAATCTTTCCCAGCATCAGGGCCTTTTCCCATGAGTCAACTCTTCTCAACAGGTGGCCAAATTATTGGAGTGCCAGCATCAGTCCTTTCAGTGAGTATTCAGGGTTCATTTCCTTTATGATTGACTAGTTTGATCTGCATACTATCCAAGGGACTCTCAAGAGTCTTCTCCAGTACCATAATTCAAAAGCATCCATTCTTTGGTACTCAGCCTTCTTTATGGTCCAACTCTCACATCTGTATATGACTACTGGAAAAACCATAGCTTTGACTGTATGGACCTTTGTCATCAAAGTAACTAACATCTTTGCTTTTTAAAATGCTGTCTTAAGTTGGTCATAGCTTTCCTTCCAAGGAGCAGGTGTCTTTTAATTTCATGGCTACAGTCACTGTCTGAAATGATTTTGGAGCCCAAGAAAATAAAAAATAATCTGTCGCTGTTTCCACTTTTCCCCCTTTTATTTGCCATAAAGTGAGAACCAGATGCTATGATCTTAGTTTTTTGAATATTGACTTTTAAGCCATCTTTGTCACCCTCCTCTTTGACCCTGAAGAGGGTTCCTTTTCACTTTCTGCCATTAGAGTAGTATCAGCTGCATATCTAAAGTTGTTGATATTTCTCCTGGCAATCTTGATTCCAGCCTGTGTTCATTCCAGCCCAGCATTTTGCATGATGTACTCTGCATATAAGTTAAATAATCAGGGTGACAATATATAGCCTTGTCTTACTTCTTCTTCAATTTTAAACCAATCAGTTGTTCCTTGAAATTTCTAACTGTTGCTTCTTGATCTGCATATAGGTTTCTCAGGAGACAGGTAAGATGGTCTGGTATTCCCATCTCTTTAAGAATTTTCTAGTTTGTTATGATCCATTAAGTCAAAGGCTTTTGTGTAGCCAATGAAGCAGAAGTAGTTTATTACTTCTGTTTTTCAGTTTTTCTGAAATTCTCTTGCTTTCTCTATGAGCCAACAAATGTTGGTAATTTGATCTTGGTTCCTCTGCCTTTTCTAAACCTAGCTTGTATGTCTGGAAGTTCACCATACAGAGATATTATTTAGTTATTGACTATATTCTCCTTACTATATATTTCATATCCATGACTCATTTATTTTACAACTGGAAGTACGTACCTCTTAATTTCCCTCATCCATGTCTTTCCTCGCCTCACCTCTGGCAGCCACCTGTTTGTCTTCTGTATCTATAACTGTTTCTCATTTGTTATATTTGCTCTTTTTTTTTTCAGATTCCATGTATAAGTGAAACCATACATTCTCTTTCTCTGATTTATTTGACCTAGCATAATACCCTCTAGATCTATTCATGCTGTCACAAGTAGCAAGATTTCATTCTTTTTACGACTGACTAATATTCCATTATATAGCATATCATTAACATATTGTTATGGAGAAGGCACTGGCATCCCACTCCAGTACTCTTGCCTGGAAAATCCATGGATGGAGGAGCTTGGTGGGCTGCAGTCCATGGGGTCGCTAAGAGTTGGACACGACTGAGCGACTTCACTTTCACTTTTCACTTTCATGTATTGGAGAAGGAAATGGCAACCTACTCCAGTATTCTTGCCTGGAGAATCCCAGGGACGGGGGAGCCTGGTGGGCTGCTGTCTCTGGGGTTGCATACAGTCAGACACGACTGAAGTGACTTAACAGCAGCAGCAGCAGCAGCAAATATTGTTATATATTATTAATATTAACACATTGTTATATATTATTAATTTTATATATTATACACATACCACATCTTTATCCACTCATCTATTGATGGGCACCTGTTGTTTCCATATCTTTCCTATTATAAATAATACTATAATGAACATAGGGGCACATAGATTTTTTTGAATTTTGTTTTTGTTTTCTTTGGATGAATACCCAGGAGTGGAATTGCTGGATTGTATGGTAGTTATCTTTTTGATCTTTTTGAGGAGTCACTGTACTATTTTCCACTGTGGCTGCTATAGTTTACATTCCCACCAACAGTGCACAGGGTTCCTTTTTCTCCACAACACCTCTTTTTCTCTCATCAACACCTGTTATTTGTTGTCTCTTTGATAATAGCCTTTCTGACAGATGTGAGGTAATATTTTATTGTGGTTTTGATTTGCATTTCCCTGATGATTAGTGATGTTGAGCATCCTTTTATGTGCCTATTGGCCATCTGTATGTCCTGGGAAGATGTCTGTTCAGTTCCTCTGCTCAATTTTTAATTATTTTTAAATTTTGAGTTGTATGAGTTCTTTGTCCACTTTGGACATTAACCTTTTTCTGAATGTATTGCTTGAAAATATCTTTTCTCATTCAGTAGGTGGCCTTTTCAATTTGTTGATAAAGCAGTTGTACTCTTGAGCATCATCCTGTTCCAGTCTAAACTGGTGAGTTTTCATCAGGTCTCTAGACTCTAAACTTGGGAATTTTGAACTTAACTCTGAAATTTCACATTTCCTCTGTTTCTGCTCATTGTAGTGTTAGCCCAGAACCTATCTTTCCATTTCTCACTCTAGACTCAGAGCTGATTTCCAATTTTGATCTGCCTGGAGATGGTGTTTCAAGAGGAAATTTTTTTCCTCAATACCAACAATCTTTGTGGATAACTTATTTTTAGCTGATGTGGGGAGATGTTTTAAATAGAAATAAAGAGAAAATGGCATTTTCAAAGGAATATTATGTGTTAAAGAAAAACTATAAAGATTTTCTTTCATTTGGCATGCTGTAAAAACAGAATAGCAAACACCGCTATGGACTATAGATTGGTACAGATTTCCTGAAGGGCAATATAGAAAAAATATTGTAGGAACCTTATAAATGTGCTTATCTGAAAATCCCCCTTCTAGAAATTTTGTCCATATAAAACTGTTTAAGAGGCACTAAATATTTATTTAAACTAATTTCATCATGAGTAATTAATATACTCATGATTTTCTAATGGAAATTAGATAAATATTAAATTAAATCATATGAGGTTTCTGACAGTTGACAAATGTTGACCTATAAAACAACTTTTTGTATAATTCAACCTAATGAATTGTGGGAGTTTCACATGATAGACTTCTATACAGGTATTGAAAATTGGATTTAAAGGAATATTTAATGCTCATGAATAAACATACCAGAACACCTGACCTGCCTCTTGAGAAACCTGTATGCACGTCAGGAAGCAATGGTTAGAACTAGACATGGAACAACAGACTGGTTCCAAATAGGAAAAGGAGTACATCAAGGCTGTATATTGTCACCTTGTTTATTTAAATTATATGCAGAAGTACATCATGAGAAACTCTGGGCTGGAGGAAGCACAAGCTGGAATCAGGATTGCTGGGAGAAATATCAATAACCTCAGATATGTAGATGACACCACCCTTATTGCAGAAAGTGAAGAGGAACTAAAGAGCCTCTTGATGAAAGTGAAAGAGGAGAGTGAAAAAGTTGGCTTAAAGCTCAACGTTTAGAAAACTAAGATCATGGCATCCAGTCCCATCACTTCATGGCAAATAGATAGGGAAACAGTGGAAACAGTGGCTGACTGTTTTGGGGGGCTCCAAATTCACTTCAGATGATGATTGCAGCCACGACATTAAAAGACGCTTACTCCTTGGAAGGAAAGTTATGACCTAGACAGCATATTAAAAAGCAGAGACATTACTTTGCCAACAAAGGTCCATCTAGTCAAGGCTATGGTTTTTCCAGTAGTCATGTATGGATGTGAGAGTTGGACTATAAAGAAAGCTGAGCACCAAAGAATTGATGCTTTTGAACTGTGGTGTTGGACAAGACTCTTGAGAGTCCCTTGAACTGCAAGGAGATCCAATCAGTCCATTCTGAAGGAGATCAACCGTGGGTCTTCATTGAAAGGACTGATGTTGAAGCTGAGACTCCAATACTTTGGCCACCTGATGCGAAGAACTGACTCATTTGAAAAGACCCTGATGCTGGGAAAGATTGAGGGCAGGAGGAGAAGGGGACGACAGAGGATGAGATGGTTGAATGGTATCACCGACTCAATGGACATGAATTTGGATGGACTCCAGGAGTTGGTGATGGACAGAGAGGCCTGGTGTGCTGCAGTTTATGGGGTCCCAAAGAGTCAGACATGACTGAGCGACTGAACTGACCTGAATAAAGGTAGGGCATGAAAATAAGTATATAGCATGAAATCTCCATTTTATTTGATTAAAATACACATTTGTGTATATGTGTACATAAATGGTCAGAAAGATCATTTAAATTTTTTATATTATTATTATTTCTTCATATTATTAAATTCATATTAGTTCTATGATTGAATTATATTAATCTTTTGATTTACTTTTGTCTTATAATTTAGTATTTTCTCTAAATTTGAATGGTTATGGTAACACTAATATTCTACATTTCCTTCAAAAGTCATATAGTTAGCATTTTCTACAATATTGCATTTCTAAAAAATAATTTCTTTTCAAACTTTAAACTTTTAATTTTTTACTGGAATATCACTAGCCTTGTTCCACTGGGCACCTCACTTTTCTTCCTCAGTCCTGAAGGATGGCCCTGCATTTAAAATGCAGTAGCAATGCCTGCCTCGCACTGCCCAGGGACTATTGATAGCATCAATTGAGATGAACAATGTGAAACACTATTAATTACACAGCCCTCTGTAACATTCCAACCAGTCCATTCTGAAGGAGATCAGCCCTGGGATTTCTTTGGAAGGAATAATGCTGAAGCTGAAACTCCAGTACTTTGGCCGCCTCATGCAGAGAGTTGACTCATTGGAAAAGACTCTGATGCTGGGAGGGATTGGGGACAGGAGAAGAAGGGGACTACAGAGGATGAGATGGCTGGATGGCATCACTGACTCGATGGACGTGAGTCTGAGTGAACTCTGGGAGTTGGTGATGGACAGGGAGGCCTGGCGTACTGTGATTCATGGGGTCACAAAGAGTCGGACACGACTGAGCAACTGAACTGAACTGAAGTGGTGCCTAGTTGTAAGGAACCCACTTGCTACTGTAGGAGACATCAGACACATGGGTTTGATCCCTGGGTTGAGAAGATCCCCTGGAGGAGGGCATGACCACTTGTTACAGTATTCTTGCTTGGAGAATCCCATGGACAGAGGAGCCAGGTGGACTATAGTCCATAGTGTTGCAAAGAACTGGACACAACTGTAGTGACTTAGCACACATGCATAGCCAATTAACAATGATGTGACATTTCAGGTGAACAGAGAAGGGACTCAGTCATACGTATACATGTGTCCATTCTCCCCCAAATTCCTCTCCCATTCAGGCTGGCACATAACACTGAGTAGAGTTCCATGTGCTATACAACAGGCCTTTTTTGGTTATCCATTTCAAATATAGCGGTGTATATATGAGCTTCACAAATTCCCTCATTATCCCTTCCCTTGGCAACCATAAATTTGTTTTCTAAGTCTATGAGTCTTTCTGTTTTGTAAGTAAGTTCATTTGTATAATTTCTTTTTATATTCCACATGTAAGGGATGCCATATGACATTTCTTATTCTCTGTATGACTTACTTCACTCAGTACAACACTCTCTAGCTCCATCCATGTTGCTGCAAATGGCATTATTTCACTCTTTTTAATGGCTGAGTAGTATTCCATTGTATATATGTATCATATCTTTTTTATCTGCTCATCTGTTGATGGACATTTACATTGCTTCCATGTCTTGGTTATTGTAAATAGCACTGCAATGAACATTGAGGTGCATGTGTTCTTTTGGATCATGTTTTTCTCTGGAAATATGCCCAGGAGTGGGATTGCAGGGTCATATTGGGATTTCTTTGGAAGGAATGATGCTAATGCTGAAACTCCAGTACTTTGGCAACCTCATGTGAAGAGTTAATTCATTGGAAAAGACTCTGATGCTGGGAGGGATTGGGGGCAAGAGGAGAAGGGGACAACAGAGGATGAGATGGCTGGATGGTATCACGGACTCGATGGACGTGAGTTTGAGTGAACTCTGGGAGTTGGTGATGGACAGGGAAGCCTGGCATGCTGTGATTCATGGAGTCACAAAGAGTCAGACATGACTGAGCGACTGAGCTGAACTGAACTGATGGAAGCTCTAATTTTAGTTTTTTAAGGAGTCTCCATACTGTTCTCCGTAGTGGCTGTACCAGTTTACATTCACACCAATAGTGTAGGAGGGTTCCCTCTGTCCATACCTTCTTCAACATTTGTTGTTTGTGGATTATTTTTTAATAACAGCCATTCTGACCCATATGAGGTGATATCTGATTGTAGTTTTGATTCTCTAAAATCATTTTAATGTGTTCACAATAATCTCTGTAGTAGAATTCCATCAATTATTTAATTGTCTCTTAATAATAGGCTTTAGGCCCTCCCTTCCTTCCTCCCTCCTGCTTTTCTTTCCTTCCTTATATAAATAAGGCAAAACTCACCTTCCCGCATTTTGGATTATTTCCATAAATTATAGACCCAGAATTAAACTATTGGCTTCCCAAGTGGTGCTAGTGGTCAAAAGTTCATCCACCAATGCAGAAGATGCAAGAAGAGATCAGGGTTCGATCAGGGTTCAGTCCCTCACTCTAGTCTTCTTGCCTTGAAAATTCCATGGACAGAGGAGCCGAAAAGTCCACAGGGCTGAAAAGAGTTGAACATGACTGAACATATACACATGAAGAATTAAAGTGCCTATTAGGCATGGAAGAGAGAGGCAGAGAGAATATACTAGATGCTGAATATCACCCATGTACCTCTTGAGAACCTTACCCGAATCCTGTTAGCCTTTTTAAGCACTGGAAAGACACTGTTGTACAATGACACTCTTCTTGTTAGTGCCAATGTGATCATCTCCCACAGCTCTGATTCCAAGGCAGCAACATTTAAAAAGCTCAGCTCAGGTGGAATAGCTTAGTGTTTGCATTCCTGCTGAACCTCGAGAAAAACTCACAGAATTGGATAAAAACATTTCCAATCTGTTGGCACACACAGAAATTCTGTTTTTTTCTATTCTGCTTTGTTCAGGTGACATGTATATACGTTTGCTGCCCAGTGACATGAACCTACCTGGTAGTCTGTGGCTGAGGGATCTGGAGGGACACTGTGGCGGTGCTAGGTTGTGCGGAGGCCCTGCATGTGTGTGACGAAGTTCTGCTGTGTGGTGAGGATCAATGTGATGAAAGAGGCATTGGGTTCTCCATGCACTGGTGAAACATGGGTTGGAGGAATACTGTCTCCTCATCAGACAGCTTTGGTGCCCAGACATATGACTCTCAACTGGTAGTCCATCTTGTTTTTGTTGAACGCTGGAGGGTATAAGGAAGACACAGGACACAAAAAGGGGCATCCCATAGCCTTCATGGTATTTGGGAGATAAATCACCTCCATCGCTCAGACCTGGCTGCCACAGGTGAATGGGTATCTGCTGAAGGCCTGACACAGCTGGGGGACTGCTAGGCTGACTGAGCTGCAAGAGAACTTAGGGGTGTGGAAGCTGTTTCAGGGGAAAGTTAACAGCTTTGTGGCAAAGCCTGGGAAATGGCAGCCACTGTCTGCTGGTTTATTCACAATCATATATTGAATTTTTGCTGTGTATTAATATCAGATGATATTCTGAGTCTGGAAAGAGCAGTTAAATGAAACAGTCTTCATGCTTTCCAGGAGCTTGTGTGAATGGATGAGACAGGCAAGTAAATGGATCATTTAGAGCCCAGGAGAAGACACAAGAAGAAGAAGAAAGTATCATGGGGGACACACAGGAAAAGCACCAGGACTGGAAAGTCTTCAGGAGAGGTAAACAAAAAAGGACAGAAATGGTCTGGACCTAACAGAAGCAGAAGATATTAAGAGATGGCAAGAATACACAGAACTGTACAAAAAAGATCTTCACAACTCAGATAATCACGATGGTTTGATCACTCACCTAGAGCCAGACATCCTGGAATGTGAAGTCAAGTGGGCCTTAGGAAGCATCACTACGAACAAAGCTGGTGGAGGTGATGGCATTCCAGTTGAGCTATTTCAAATCCTAAAAGTTGATTCTGTGAAAGTGCTGCACTCAATATGCCAGCAAATTTGGAAAACTCAGCAGTGTTCACAGGACTAGAAAAGGTCAATTTCATTCCAATACCAAAGAAAGGCAATGCCAAAGAATGCTCAAACTACCACATAATTGCACTCATCTCACATGCTAGTAAAGTCATGCTCAAAATTCTCCAAGCCAGGCTTCAGCAATATGTGAACCGTGAATTTCTAGATGTTCAAACTGGATTTAGAAAAGGCAGAGGAACCAGAAATCAAATTGCCAATATCTGCTGGATGATGGAAAAAGCAAGAGAGTTCCAGAAGAACATCTATTTCTGCTTTATTGACTATGCCAAAGCCTTTCGCTGTGTGGATCACAATAAACTGTGGAAAACTCTTCAAGAGATGGGAATACCAGATCACCTAACCTGCCTCTTGAGAAACCTATATGTGGGTCAGGATGCAACAGTTAGAACTGGACATGAAACAACAGACTGGTTCCAAATAGGAAAAGGAGTACGTCAAGGCTGTATATTGTCACCCTGTTCATTTAACTTATATGCAGAGAACATCATGAGAAACGCTGGGCTGGAAGAAGCACAAGCTGGAATCAAGATTGCCGGGAGAAATATCAATAACCTCAGATATGCAGATGACACCATCCTTATGGCAGAAAGTGAAGAGGAGCTTAAAAGCCTCTTGATGAAAGTGAAAGAGGAGAGTGAAAAAGTTGGCTTAAAGCTCAACATTCAGAAAACAACAATCATGGCATCTGATCCCATCACTTCATGGGAAACAGATAGGGAAACAATGGAAACCACGGCAAACTTTATTTTTCTGGGCTCCAAAATCATTGCAGATGGTGATTGCAGCCATGAAATTAAAAGATGCTTACTCCTTGGAAGGAAAGTTATGACCAACTTAGATAGCATATTCAAAAGCAGAGACATTATTTTACCAACAAAGGTCCTCTAATCAAGGCTTTGGTTTTTCCAGTAGTGATGTATAGGTGTGAGAGTTGAACTATAAAAAAGCTGAGTGCCAAAGAATTGATGCTTTTGAACTGTGGTGTGGGAAAAGACTCTTGAGAGTCCCTTGAACTGCAAGGAGATCCAACCAGTCCATCCTAAAGGAGATCAGTCCTGGGTGTTCATTGGAAGGATTGGAAGGACTGATGTTGAAGCTGAAACTCCAATACTTCGGCCACCTGATGCAAAGAGCTGACTCATTTGAAAAGACCCTGATGCTGGGAAAGATTGAGGGCAGGGGGAGAAGGGGACAACAGAGGATGAGATGGTTGGATAGCATCACCAACTCAATGGACATGAATTTGGGTGAACTCTGGGAGTTGGTAATGGACAGGAAGGCCTGGTGTGCTGCAGTTCATGGGATCACAAAGAGTCAGACATAACTGAGTGACTGAACAGAACTGAAGATTTGACTCAGGTATAGAAGAATGAGAAGTATGCTGCTACCATATGCATGTTAGGTGCTCAGTCATGTCTAGCTCTTTGTAACCCCATGAACTGTAGCCCACTAGATTCCTGTGTCCATGGAATTCTCCAGTCAAGAATATTGAAATGGGTAGCTATTTTCTTCTCCAGGGGATCTTCCCAATCTAGGGATCCAACCCCGGGTCTTCTGCATTGCAAGCAGTTTCTTTACTGTCTGAACTACCAGGTAAGTCCTACCAGCTGGTTAGTGGGTGGTGAGGGGTGGGAAGAACACAACCTTCCACAGATGGGCAGTCAAAACTGCAAGCCTGGGGTTGTGGAAGCATCCCTTGAAGTACTGGACAGATACATTTGCTGAATCCTAGATGGTGTCACTGACCTTTCATCCACCAACAGTGACCTGTGGCTGCCTCACTTGCAGAGTAAGGGACTACTTAAAAGAATCATATCCGAGTCTGATCACCAGCAGTGTGCTTTGTTCTTCATTTAGTTCTTTTTTTCTCTTTTTGAAGTTTTTTCTTTTTAATTTTTAAATTGTTTATTTTAATTGGAGGCTAGTTACTTTACAATATTGTGATGGTTTTTGCCATACATAGACATGAAATAGCCATAGTACATGTGTCACCCCATTCTGAGCCTCCCTCTTTTCTCCCTCCCCACCCCAACCCTCTGGGTTGTCCAGAACACTGGCCTTGGGTTCCCTGCTTCATGCATTGGATTTGCACTGGTCATCTATTTTGCATATGGTAATATGCATGTTTTACTGCTACTCTCTCAAATCACCCCACCCTCGTCTTCTCCTATGGAGTCCAAAAATCTGTTCTTTATATCTGTGTCTGTTTTGCTGCCCTACCTGTAGGATTATTGTTACCATCTTTCTAAATTCCAGATATATGTGTTAATACTCTTTCTGGCTTTGTTGTGTATAATAGACTCCAGTTTCATCCACCTCATTAGAAGTGACTCAAATATGTTCCGTTTTATAGCTGAGTGCCACAATTTCCTTATCCATTCATCTACTGATGGACATCTAGGTTGCTTCCATATCCTAACTATTGTAAACAGGGCTACGATGAACATTGAGGTACATGTGTCTCATTAAGTTCTGTTTTTCTTAGGGTGTATGCCCAGCAGTGGGATTGTTGAGTTGTATAGCAGTTCTATTCCCAGTTTTTTAAGGAATCTCCACACTGTTTTCCATAGTGGCTGTATGAGTTTGCATCCCCACCAGCAATATAAGAAGGTACCCTTTTCTCCACACCCTCTACAACATTTATTATTTGTAGACTTTTTGACAATGGCCATTCTGACTAGCGTGATATGATACATTATTGTGGTTTTGATTTGCATTTGCTCTCTAAGAATGAGTGAGCATCTTTTTATTGGTTTGTTAGCCATGTATGTCTTCTTTGGAGAAATGTCTGTTTAGTTCTTTTGCCCACTTTTTGACTGGATTGTTAGTTTTTGTGGTATTGAGCTGCATGTGCTGTTTGTATTTTTTGTAGATTAATTCTTTGTCAGTTGTTTTGTTTGCTATTATTTTTTCCTATTCTGAAGGCTGCCCTTTTACCTTGCTTATAGTTTCCTTTTCCAGTGAGTCAGTTCTTTGCACCAGGTGGCCAAAGTATTGGAGTTTCACCTCCAGCATCAGTCCTTCCAATGAATATTCAGGACTGATTTCCTTTTGGATGGACTGGTTGGATCTCCTTGCAGTTCAAGGGACTCTCAAGAATCTTCTCCAACACCACAGTTCAAAAACATCACTTCTTTGGCACTCAGCTTTCTTTATACTCCAACTCTCACATCCATACATGACTACTGAAAAAACTGAAGTCAAAATCCACAGCTTTGACTAGATGGGCCTTTGTCAGCAAAGTAACGTCTCTGCTTTTTAATATGCTGTCTAAGTTGGCCATAGCTTTTCTCCCAAGGAGCAAGCGTCTTTTAATATCATGGCTGCAGTCACCATCTGCAGTGATTTTGGAGCCCAAGAAAATAGTCTGTCACTGTTTCCATTGTTTCCCCATCTGTTTGCCATGAAATAATGGGACCAGATGCTATGATCTTAGTTTTCTGAATGTTGAGTTTTAAACCAACTTTTTCACTCTCCTCTTTCACGTTCATCAAGAGGCTCTTTAGTTCTTCTTTGCTTTCTTCCAGAAGGGTGGTTATTGATATTTCTCCCAGTACTCTTGATTCCAGCTTGTGCTTCTTCCAGCCTAACATTTCATGTGATGTACTTTGCATGTAAGTTAAATAAGCAGGGTGACAATATAGAGCCTTGATGTACTCCTTCCCAGTTTGGAACCAATCTGTTGTTCTATGTCCAGTTTTAACTGTTGCTTCTTGACCTGCATATAGCTTTCTCAGGAGGCAGATAAGGTGGCCTGGTATTCCCATCTCTTTAAGAATTTTCCACATTTTGTTGTGATCCACACAGTCAAAGGCTTAGGTGTAGTCAATAAACCAGTAGATGTGAAGGTGGAAGGAGAAGGGGATGACAGAGGATGAGATGGTTGGATGGCATCACTGACTTGATGGATATGAGTTTGAGTAAGCTCCAGGAGTTGGTGGTGGACAGGGAGCCTGACGTGCTGCAGTCCATGGGGTCACAAGGAGTCAGACATAACTGAGTGACTGAACTGATACTGACTGAGAGTTTCCTTCATTGTGCAAAAGCTTTTAAGCTTAATTAGGCCCCATTTGTTTATTTTTATTTCCATGGAGGTGGGTAATAGAGGATATTGCTGTGATTTATGTCAGAGGTGTTCTGCCTATGTTTTCCTCTAAGTTTATAGTTTCTGGTCTTACATTTAGATCTTTAATCCATTTTGAATTTATTTTTGTGTATGGTGTTAGAAAGTGTTCTAGTTTCATTCTTTCACATGTGGTTGAACAGTTTTCCCAGCACCACTTGTTAAAGAGACTGTCTTTTCTCCATTGTATAGTTTTGCCTCCTTTGTTAAAGATACGTTGTCCATAGGTGCATGGATTTACCTCTGGACTTTCTATTTTGTTCCATTGATCTATATTTCTGTCATTGTGCCAATACCATACTGTCTTGATGATTGTAGCTTTGTAGTCTGAAGTCAGGATGGTGGATCCCTTCAGTTCCATTCTTCTTTCTCAAGGTTGCTTTGTCTACTTGAGTATTTTGTGTTTTCATACAAATTTTGAAATTATTTGTTTTAGTTCTGTGAAAAATACCACTGGTAGTTTGATAGGAATTGCAATGAATCTATAGATTGCTTTAGGTAGTATACTCATTTTCACTATACTGATTCTTCCAATCCACAAACATGGTATATTTCTCCATCTATTTGTGTCATCTTTGATTTCTTTCATCAGTGTTTTATAGTTTTCTATATACAGGTCTTTTTCTCCCGTGGTCAGTTTATTCCTAAGTATTTTATTCTTTCTTTGTAATGGTGAATGGGATTGTTTCCTTAATTTCTCTGATTTTTCATTGTTAGTGTATAGGAATGCAAGGAATATCTATGTATTAATTTTATATCTTTCAACTTTACTATATTATTGATTAGCTCTAGTAATTTTGAGTGGCAGTAGTCTTGTTAGCTATCTCTAACTGTAAAAATGACTCTTGCTTATCATAAAATTTCAAACAATACATGAAAATATAAGAAAGAAAGTAGGTATCAACTCAGATCCTTCAACCTAGAGTATGCCACTTTAGCTAACATCCATCTATGTATACCCCACTGCGAACATATACCCACACTGAAACACTTTTTTTAGGAATGGTATACAGTTTAAGTAAACAGACACTTATTGTGCCAGGACTATGCAAAGCGTTTGGCATACATGAACAAGCAGTGAACAAGACAGGGAGGAGCCCTGCCTAATGGAGTTTCACTCTCAGCCTTCATTTAAGGCAGGTTCCCAGAAAAGTGATGCTGATTACAAAACCCCATGTGGGCCAGGAGCCCTGTGCTTGATAGTGGAGCCTTTGAACAAGCTGGCTTCTCTGCCTGGATTGCTTCTCTCCCTTCTCCCTACTGTGGAAGGATTTCTACATTAAAATATAGAATTCTGCTGTATATTAAATGGAAGTCTGTTTTCTTTTGTATGGATGAATCATTGATTCATTTTGGCGTTTAACCAATGACTTTATTATTAGATTTTAGGTTGTTTCAAATATTTTTTTCTATTATAAATAGCTGTCTAACAAACATTCTTTTGTATACATCCTGACCATTTATTTTAGGGTACATTCCTTAAAGTGGAATTACTAGATCAAATGATATAGACTTGAAATTTTTGATACATGTTGCCCTTCTGAAAGTTCTAGCAACAGTATGTAAAGTCATTTTCCCATACCTTACCAATAGTAGGAATCCTCAATTTATGAAACCTTTGACCATCTGATGAAAGTTACTTTTCAGTTCAGTTCAGTTCAGTTGCTCAGTCATGACTGAGTCTTTGCAACCCCATGAATTGCATCACACCAGGCCTCCTTGCCCATCACCAACTCCTGGAGTTCACTCAGACCCATGTCCATCGAGTCAGTGATGCCATCAAGCCATCTCATCCTCTGTCATCCCCTTTTGCTTCTGCCCCCAATCTCTCTCAGCATCAGAGTCTTTTCCAATGAGTCAGCTCTTCGCATGAGGTGGCCAAAGTACTGGAGCTTCAGCTTTAGCATCATTCCCTCCAAAAGTTACTTTTATTTGTTAGTAATTTGATTGTTATCTGTCTATTCATTCTTTATGTATCTTCTTTTGTGAACCTTCTGTTCATATCTTTTGCCTATATTTTTCTATTGAGATTCTGATCTTTTCACATTAATGATTTACAGATGCTCTTTGTATATTAAGGGCACTGACACTTTGCTATACCTATTACAAATATCTTTTCTATATATTATTTCACATTTAATTTTTTATGTTGTCTTTGTCATTGAGAGGTTAAAACAAACAAACAGAAAAACCATGACCATATATAATCTTTCATGGTTTTATATTTTTATGTTTTATCTTCATTTCTAATTATATTGTCTCACTGGTTGTACCCAACTGAATTTGAGGCTTGAGTGATTGCCAGATGGCCAACAATTCATTCCAATAAGACAAGGGACCATGCAGGTAAGATTGGGAAAATAACTAGAAAATGTGTTTGTGATCACCTCTGTTCTCTCATTTAAAGGCATGACCCCATGGATTATAGGATTTTCATATGGTGGTTCCTGAACAGTCTGAGAACAGATGTGTGAAAGATGACCTTTGTACAAACACACAAAATGAAGAGAACCATCTCTTCTATAAGAATAGAGTCCTCTGCCAGTCCCAGTGTGGACATGCCAGTGTCAGTGTGGACAGGGTGGTGCTAAGGATTGTACTGAGCTTGAGGAAAACTGATATAGAAGGTAAAGTTCATTCTGAAGGGTTAAAGTAGTCATCACTTGTATGTCTACTCTTTGATCTCCAACTTCTTACATGGTAGATAATCTTGTCTTCATCTCCCATATCTTAAAAACAAACCAACAAACAAGGCTTTTAGATATGAATGATTTGCCCAAGGTATACAGCTAGTAAGTAGAAGAGCTGGGATTTGAACTCTGAGTTGAGCTGAGTCCAAAGCTAGAAATTGCAACCAAAAGCTAATATTGTAAAATTGAATACTCATCTGGACAAGTATTGTGCTAAGTATTTCTATCTATTAGCCCTTTTAATATGAGCAACCATTTGAGGTAAGCATTTCTATCTTCAAGAGAAGAACACAGAAGCCCAGAGCAGCTAAGTAATATGCCCAAGGTCACGTAAGCTAGTAAGTTGCAGAATCAGGAACTGAACCTCCACATTATGAATTTGACACTTGTACTTTTTTCTTCATGCGTATCTTTTCTTTCTTTTTAAATTTTATTTTAAAAGAAAATAACTTTTTTATTATTATGAAATGCTCATTTGTGTTAAAATTTCAAATAATTCATGAAATAATCATTGTTGTTTCCATTCCTCCATGCTGCTTACTCCTGACATATGTTTTGAGTCAGCAGTACCTGTGGGAGAATTTAGCACCATATTTCCACTGCCCATGCTTCAGAAGTTATCTTTTTTTCATGAAAATTTATTTTTTAGAGTAACTACTGAATGGAGAAAAGGAATAATTTATATAATTACTAGGCAATCTTGGTGTCGTCAAGCGTGACCAAAGTACCTGGAAAAGTTAATAAGTGAGTGATTGTTTAATTACTTAACTACTAATGATTTTCCAAGAATTGAACCATTTGGTTTGCACCTGAACATTTTATATTAAGTCGATTAGAAACAACCTATAAGACAGCAGAGTTCTGAGCTCCAAAGGTCATTGCATTTTGGGTCACCATTATTGATTCCACCATGGGGTTCCACTAAAATATTGATTGAGATTAGTGACCAGTTATTTTAATACATTCTGTCTTTCAGTGGGCATGAGTAACACATTTGATGATCAAAAAATAAAAAAAAAATTGTGCTTTCCAAATATGCTCCCTAGACTGGAGCCCTTTTCTTTGATGTGCTTACATTTTCTTTCAATTCATGATCTTACTAGAAAATATTTTCCTTAAACTTGGTCATATATTACATTTGATTTTATAAATGATGAACACCAGATTTCAGAAAGCCTTTTGATGAACAGAGATACTTTGTAATTGGGCACTTTCTCCGACTCTTTTCCCAGCACATACTCACACCCATATATATTATACATCCCTACCATTCCCTCATTTTTTCCCCACCCTTCAACTAATTGACTTTTAACTATTCAGCAAGGACTGGAAGATAAATAGTTCAATGAGAGTTGTTAGGAAGAAACAAAGGGGACCAAATGTGTATTCCTGGATACAAAGAGAATGTCTTTTTTCCTTAGAGTAGGGCTTGTTATCAGGTGCCAGGGCTTGTTAAAATAGATTCCTGGGTCCCACTCTTAGAGAGTCTGGCTTGGTGGGTCTACAGTGGACCCTAAGAGTATGCATTCCTATAAGGTCCCATGCATGTGCTGCTGATTGTAGTGATTTTTTTTAAAATGGCCACAAATTATTCAGCCTTCCTCCCACCTTTTGAACTACCCCATACCTCTACTCAGGCTTCCCAAGTGGCTTAGTGGTAAGGAATCCTTCTGCCAATGCAGGAGACACAGGTTTGATCCCTGGTTTGGGGAGATCCACTGGAGAAAGAAATGGCAACCGACTCTAATATTCTTCCCTTGGAAATCTCATGGATTGAGGAGCCTGGTGGGCAACAATCCATGGAGTCACAAAAAATCAAACATAACTTAATGTCTGGGTACACACTCATGCATACCTCTGCTCTCCAACACCTCCATATTCAATAAGGCCAGTAGATTTTACCCTTTAAATGTTTCTCATGACTGCTGATTTCTTTGCCCTGACTTCCCACTAATCAAATTCCTTCTATCTTCATCTCTCACCTGGATTAGTATAATCATCTGTTTGTACTTCTTCATGCGACAAACACTCTCATTAAAACCATCCACCACTCTGTAGACAATGTAATCATTTAATTCTAAAATCAGTTCCTTTTTGTCTTTCTTTCCTATAAAATTCTCATATATCTTCTGAAACTTCAGAAATTATCTCCTCAAGGAAGCTTTCCTTGAAACCCTGCTGGGTTAGATGACTCTCTCTGCCTTACATATTCCCCTGTGCCTACTTTTAACTTAGTTTATTTTCCATTTTTTGGAATTGTGTGTACTAGTCTTTTCTGTTAGAATGAAGATCCCTTCAACTAGAAACCATGGCATATTCATCTTCCTACCAGAACCACCTGAGATAGAAACACAATAGTTGCTTGATAAATGTCAACCTGCACTAAACAGTGACACTGGATTAAGCAGTGAAGGCTTGTTGGGCAGCATGCAGTTCATTCATTCAACAAATATTTATTGTCACCCTGCTTATTTAACTTCTACACAGAATACATCATGAGAAATGCTGGAGTGGAAGAAGCACAAGCTGGAATCAAGATTGCTGGGAGAAATATCAGCAACCTCAGATATGCAGATGACACCACCCTTATGGTAGAAAGTGAAGAGGAACTAAAGAGCCTCTAGATGAAAGTGAACGAGGAGAGTGAACAAGTTGGCTTAAAGCTCAACTTTCAGAAAACGAAGATCATGGCATCTGGTCCCATCCCTTCATGGCAAATAGATGGGGAAACAGGGGAAACAGTAGCTGACTTTATTTTGGGGGCTCCAAAATCACTGCAGATGGTGATTGCAGCCATGAAATTAAAAGACGCTTACTCCTTGGAAGGAAAGTTATGACCAACCTAGATAGCATATTAAAAAGCAGAGATATTACTTCACCAACAAAGATCCATCTAGTCAAGGCTATGGTTTGTCCAATGGTCATGTAAGGATGTGAGAGTTGGACTGTGAAGAAAGCTGAGTGCCGAAGAATTGATGCTTTTGAACTGTGCTTTTGTAAAAGACTCTTGAGAGTCCCTTGGACTGCAAGGAGATCCAACCAGTCCATTCTAAAGGAGATCAGTCCTGGGTGTTCATTGAAAGGACAGATGTTGGTCATGTAAGGATGTGAGAGTTGGACTGTGAAGAAAGCTGAGTGCCGAAGAATTGATGCTTTTGAACTGTGCTTTTGTAAAAGACTCTTGAGAGTCCCTTGGACTGCAAGGAGATCCAACCAGTCCATTCTAAAGGAGATCAGTCCTGGGTGTTCATTGAAAGGACAGATGCTAGAGCTGAAACTCCAATACTTTGGCCACCTGATGCCAAGAGTTGACTTATTGGAAAAGACTCTGATGCTGGGAGGGATTGGGGGCAGGAGGAGAAGGGGACGACAGAGGATAAGATGGCTGGATGGCATCACCGACTCGCTGGACGTGAGTTTGGGTGAACTCTGGGAGTTGGTGATGGACAGAGAGGCCTGGTGTGCTGCAGTTCATGGGGTCTCAAAGAGTTGGACACGACTGAGTGACTGAACTGAACTGAACTGAACCATGTAAGTTCTAGTGGTACTTAGATGAATCTTACACACTGGGCCCCTGCCCTCACAAGCTTGCTGTCTGCTGGGTGTCTCTTATATGTGAATGAATATTCAACACACTAAGTGGGCTCTGAATGTGACACAGTCAGATAACTGATCTCAGGGAATATGCAACAGAACTGCAAAGACAGTGCTTAACATCTCAGAAATCTGAAGAGACAATTCCAGATCAACTACTGCAAAGAAAATTGTCCTTAGAAATCCCAAACTGGGGATTAGTTGTTTAGGAGAGATTTTCTTAAAAGACTTAAAGGATGTAGAGCTTCTGATAAGCAAGGCTTAGGCTGAGAGGAGAAGGCAATGGAACCCCACTCCAGTAACCTTGCCTGGAAAATCCCGTGGGCGGAGGAGCCTGGTGGGCTGCAGTCCATGGAGTCGCTAAAAGTCGGACACAACTGAGCAATGTCACTTTCATTTTTTACTTTCATGCATTGGAGAAGGAAATGGCAACCCACTCCAGTGTTCTTGTCTGGAGAATCCCAGGGACGGGGGAGCCTGGTGGGCTGCCGTCTCTATGGTCGCACAGAGTCGGACATGACTGAAGCGACTTGGCAGCAGCAGGCTGAGAGGAACAGGGTCCTTATCCAGAGAAAACAATAGCAGGAGCAAAGATCCAGAAGTGGTTACCTGATGCTTTCAGTGGGTGGAGTGAAGACTGTAGCAAAGCCATCTGTTAGAGAATAATGAGAGTTACTAACAGTAATCGCCACTGTTAATATTCTATATGCCAAGCTCTACGATAAATGCTTTGTAAATATTGCCTCATCTAGTTTTTAAGGCAAAGTTACAAGTAGATATTATTATCCTTATTTTACAGTTGAAGCCCAAGACTCCACACAGTTACAGGTCATCTGTTAAAAGAGTAAATAAAAGAAGAGATGATATGTCTTTCCTGAGGCTGACCATGCCAGGAGATATTTGCAAGACTTATGATGTTTTACTTTCCTTCCTTACTTCCCTCTTCTCTGTTATGTAAAAGAAGCTGGCATCCAGACCCCAATTTGTTGTTCAGTCACTCTGTTGTGTCTGAATCTTTGAGACCCCATGGGCTGTATAACACCGGACTTCCTGGTCCTTTAGTATCTCCCAGAGTTTGTTCAAACTCATGTCCACATTGGAGCCTATGATGCCATCCAATCATCTGATTCTCTGTCATCCCCTTCTCCTCCTGCCCTCAATCTTTCTCAGCAGCAGGGGCTTTTCCAATGAGTCAGTTCTTCAAATCAGGTGGCCAAAGTATTGGACTTTCAGCTTCAGCATCAGTCCTTCCAATGAATATATTCAAGGCTGATTTTCTTTAGGATGGACTGGTTGGATCTCCTTGCAGTCCAGGGGACTCTCAGGAATCTCCTCCAACATCCTAGTTCAAAAGCATCAGTTCTTCAGTGCTCAGCTTTCTTTATGGTCCAGCTCTCACACTCATACTTGACTACTGGAAAAACAACAGCTTTGACTAGATGGACCTTTATCAGCAAAGTAATATTTCTGCTTTTAAATACACTGTCTAGGTTTTCATAGCTTTTCTTCCAAAGAGCAAGCATCTTTTAATTTCATGGCTGCAGGCACCATCTGCAGTGATTTTGGAACCCAAGAAGATATAGTCTGTCACTGTTTCCATTTTTTGCCTTGAGGTGATGGGACTGTATGACATGATCTTAGTTTTTTGAATGCCAAGTTCTAAGTTAGCTTTTTCACTCTTCTCTTTCACCTTCATCAAGAGGCTCTTTAGTGCCCCTTTGCTTTCTGCTGTTAGGGTGGTATCATGTGCATATCTGAGATTATTGATATTTCACCCAGCAATCTTGATTCCAGCTTGAGCTTCATCCAGCTTGGCATTTTGCATGATGTACTCTGCATATAAGTTAAATAAGCAGGGTGACAATATACAGCCTTGACATACTCCTTTCCCAATTTTAAAGTAGTTTGTTGTTCCATGTCCAGTTCTAACTGTTACTTCTTGACCTGCATTTTGGCTTCTCAGGAGGCAGATAAACAGGTCTCGTTCTCATCTCTTTAAGAATTTTTCACAGTTTGTTGTGATCTACATAGTCAAAGGCTTTGGCATAGTCAATAAAGCAGAAGCAGATGTTTTTCTGACATTCCTTTGCTTTTTCTATGACCTAATGGATGTTGGCAATTTGATCTCTGGTTCCTCTGTCTTTTCTAAATCCAGTTTGTACATCTGGAAATTCTTGGTTCACATATTGTTGAAGCCTAGCTTGAAGGATTTTGAGTATAAGCTTGCTGGCTTGTGAAATGAGTGCAACTGTGTGGTAGTTTGAACCTTCTTTAGCATTGCCTTCCTTTGGAATTGGAATGAAAACTGACCTTTTCCAGTGGTCACTGCTGAGTTCTCCAAATTTGCTGGCATATTGAGTGCAACACTATAGCAGCAGCCTCTTTTAGGATTTGAAAAAGCTCAGCTGGAATTCCATCCCCTCCACTAGCTTTGTTCATAGTAATGCTTCCTAAGACCCATTTGACTTCACACTCCAGGATGTCTGGCTCTAGGTGAATGACCACACCATCCTGGTTATCTGAGTCATTAAGAGCTTTTTTATATAGTTCTGTGTGTTCTTACCACCTCTTCTTAATGTGCTTCTATTAGGTCCTTGCCCATATTGTACCCATCTTTACATGAAATATTCCCTGGTATCTCCAATTGTCAAAAAGAGATCTCTAGTCTTTCCATTTTATTGTTTTCCTCAGACTGGATGGAATGGTTATTTGGAGACATTAGTCTGCCACCTTCTCTGTTTGCTAGCTTTCTGAATAAAGTCATATTCCTTGCCTTAAAGGCTTTGTAGGTGGCTCAGTGGTAAAGAATCTGCTTACTAATGCAGGAGATGCAGGGAATGGGGGCTCAGTCCTTGGGTTGGGAAGAATTCCCTGGAGAAGGGAATGGCAACCCACTTCAGTATTCTTGACTGGAAAAGCCCACAGAGGAGCCTGGTGGGTTCCAGTTCAGGGGGTCGCAAAGAGTTGGACACAACTGAGCATGCATGCCTGTGCACAACTTGCCTTTATAAAAAAAAGAGTGGGCAGGGAGATGGGAGGGGGGTTCAGGATCGGGGACACATATAACCTGTAGCTGATTCATGTCAATGTATGGCAAAACCCACCATGACATGTAAAGTAATTAGCTTCCAATTAAAATAAATAAATTATTTTATAAAAAGAAGAGAAAATACATACTGAATAATTGGGAAGGAAACAATGTGTGGTCTTTTAATAGAGGAAAATAAAAAAGTGAAAATAGTTGAAAGCTTGATCTGATGGCTTTTGAAAGCTTGATCTGATACCACCCATTTGTAGGGTGGTAGAGGTAAATGGTTCTGAGATTTGACTGTATGATAGGATCATCCGAAGAGCTTTGAAAAATCCAGATTGTCCCTCAATACACAAATTCTTTACCAGAAATCTCTCCCCCGAATCGTCCATGCTTGTTTTCTCCTCTCTCATATGCACTGCCCCTTCAGCCCCAGTTTTCTTACCTCTTCCATTTCCATTGTGGTTATTTTTATTTTGCCTACTCACCCTATCAGACTAGCTCTTTTAAAAATGTGATCCCAGTATGCCCATTCTTCTTGTGGCAAATCTACTGAGTATTGGCCATCTCTTCATTAGTATTACCAGATTCAGAAGAATCAAGCCATTGACCTCTTTAAATTTTCTCCCAGTTCCTGAGCAAATGTGGAGTCAGTGTCTGTCTTTCTGTCCATCCGTACATCTGTCGACCTCTTTCCTTCCTTCTATCCATCTATCCATTCACTCAACTTTGGCACTTGTAGGGTAGGGTAACTCTGGTAAAGATTATAAATATTTAATCCTCTCCTCTTAATTAATTGATGTCTCTGCATAGTTATCCTATCTCCTGCTATAGATTTCTTTTTGTTTGCCTGCCTATTTTTGCTTATTTTGCTGAGTGAATCCTGCAAGTGGTAAGAGCCATGCCTTTGTATTTATCTAAACAACAACTAGCACAAAGCAGCTTCATAGGCAGTAGTAAATATTTTTTCAAGAAAGATATCAATAGCCCTTTCTGAAAAGAAGGGTTAAGAGCTTGCATAGCCCAGCTGAGTATATTAACTCTAGCTTCAGTGTGAATTTTAAATTAAGATGGAAAACACAGCTGGCAGGGTGAGAGCTCGTGTTTTCTTCTGCCCACCAAGGCAGGACATGGCCAGATGCTCTGTGATTGCGGGAGGAACACGGGTACACGGGGAGGCTCAGAGCATCTTTTGATCTGGCTTGCAGCACAATGATTCTGCCTGAATGATTCATCTTCACTCTATTTTCCTACAGCAATGCAATCAATCCTCTTAAACAGTGGTTCTCAGATTCTTTACCCCAGGAGTTCATACAGGCTGAGCATATAACCATGTTCAAGAAAAGTTTAGATAAATTAAAGAAAGGCAGGTCCATTGATTTGTGTTTCTGAAGGGAAAGGGAAGTTAGAGATGTGAATTACCCTTACCTCTGACATTATCATTCAGAGTAGCCCTCTCTTTGGGCCCTGTTCTCAGACTTGCCAGACTTAATTTCCTATATGTTGGGAGTACAGACATACAGTGAGGTCACTGATTCTACATGTATCTGGACAGTTTCTGAGACCCTCTTGTGTGTGTAAATGATGCTGCCATTCATGTCATTACAAAATCTCTAACAAGGAACGGAGATTTTAGAAAATCCTGGAGGTGTTTTCTAATAGTCTTTAAATTTTTGTTTTGTTTTTTTTGGCATAAAAAATAGAAATGTACCTTCTCGTAGTCTTGGAGGCCAGAAGTCTGAAATCATTTTCCTTGGACTGAAATTAAGGTGTGATCAGGACACTCTACCTCGGGCAGGGAGAGGGCAGAAAGTGCTTATCTCTTCTAGCTTCTGGTGAGATCCAGCATTCCTTCGCTTGTAGTCACCTCACTTCAATCTTTGTTCCTGTCTTCACATCAACTTCTCCCCAGTGTGTCTAATTTCCTTCTGCTTCTCTCTTATAAGCACTTGATGGTGATTAAGATTCACCCAGAGAGTTCAGAAAAGCCTCATCTCAAGACCCTTAACTTAATCATACCTGCAGAATATTTGTCACCTAAGGTAACATTCATTAGGACTAAGGATTGAGACATCTTAATATGGGGATCATGATAGGCTTTTATTTCTTTCATAAAGGAAATCTGGAGTTAGGCAGCCAAAGGTAGCTGTGCAGTGTCAGCAGAGTGTTGCATGAGTGCGCTTAGTCTCTCAGTCATGTCTGATTCTTTGCAACCTCAGGGACTGTAGCCTGCCAGGCTCCTCTGTCCGTGGAATTCTCCAGGCAAGAATACTGGAGTGGGTTGCCGTTCCCTTTACCAGAGGATCTTCCTGACCCAGGGATCACACCCAGGTTTCCTGCATCATAGACAGATTCTTTACCATCTGAGGCACTAGAGTGGCTAGTTCTTAAGTAATTGGCCAAATGCCTTATGAGATAAATTTCAAGTCAGATTGCACTAATACCTAACAAACTACTGAGCAACAATCCATGGTTGATTCTATTAATACCAATGAGGAAATCCTACTAAAGGAACATTCTGAAGAAGATGTCCAAGTTTGGGTTAATCAACCCATCCCAAAAAATTCTTAAAAGTGGAAACATTAGTTTACCGTCAGGTCACTTCAGTAACTCCCTTTCTGGTAAAATGGAGAGGACAATGTAAAGTTTCTTTTAAAAAGTGTTGACTGTAGGCCTCATTATTTTACTTTTCAGAAACGTTCCAAACATTGCAAATAATGTATGCAGAGTGAGTGCTGACAGGTCAATTAGCTGCCAAATCAAGAATGAGTAGACGGGGACACCGGTGCTGGAAAGTTCCACTTACCTGAGCAGCCAGGGGAAGCTGACATTTAGGAGAAGAGAAATACAAATAGTGCTGTCCTAGCGCCTTTCATAATGTGGCAGCAGAAAGAACAAACTAAAGAAACTCAGCCCAAATCAGACAATAGCAACTTCCTGTGGCTTTAAAAAATAATAACAACCACAACAAGCTACAAGATGAAACTCTAGCAGTAACAATAAACAGAAGAGAGGAAATATGCCTTTGAGACTTGGGGTTCAAAATGGCAATACTCACTTACCAGGGATTATTGTGTGACTACGGACCACAAACTATTTCCTTGGCCCAAAGTGAGAGCTGAAGAGCACGAGGGCACAGGGGACTTTCTGTGTGAGAGGTGGGGCTGCGAGACTCAGATGCTCATGAGGCCTCACATGCAAACGCAGAGAAACAGCCTTTAATTTCTTAGCAGCTGAACTGTCAAATGGGTGGAGGGGCATAGGGCTGCTTGTTAGGAGGAAGCATTCATAATCCTGGATTTAGTTAGAGAACAGTTCTTCATATTCTCTGAAGTTAGAAAAGCAAAATGCTAGTTCTTTAAGGAAATAAACTCAAAACCAAGAATGGCAAATATCATTAGGATATTCAATTTAATATATTGGTTATGAATGCTAGTATCATTGAGCAGATGGGAATAGGCTGCAAAATTATATATATATTCTCCAAGATCTCATGGCCTGTTTCATTTGTTTTATTGGAGTGAGTCATGGTGCTATAAGAATTTCCTGCTGCCTAAGCCCTCACCCCTTAAAGCCCCCTAGCAGTCAACGCCTATTACAGCCTTAAAGTTACTAGCTGTTGTTTGCTGCCAACTGGATGGTGATTTTTCCCTGGATGTGGGATAAGCAGTGATAAAACTGCCCAATCTGAGCTTTTATTGTGAATAAAAAAGTGAAAACTACTTCTTCATGAGGTAACACAGCATCTTAATAGTGGATCCAGATGACTTTATAAAAATGATCCTATGGCATAATGATAATGAAAAAGAGAGAACATGATGCTGTTGCTGATAACTGTGGTCCAGGGGACGAAGTAGTAAATAAGCTGAAAGATGGTACAATTAAAAGTTAGGGCAATAATTATTCTTTTGAATCATATTTATCTTTAAGGCTTTTTTTCTCTTTGGAAAAAGTTTTTTTTTGTTTTTTGCAACATTGATTTAAACTCTAGACATTTAAGCAAAATTTTATGAAGTCAAGCTCTGAAAAAAATCTCCTATATTTATTTTGACATATGTTAGGGAATAATGAGGTAGAGTGTGGTTATTCTTAAGTTCTATTCAAGATGTCTGCTTGAAGTCAACTAAAATTGTAAAAGTTCACATGAATTTCCCTGATTTAACTGCTTTGTCAAGGTTGACATATAATAACTGCACATATTTTAAATTGTGCAAGTTTGATACATTTTGACATATTCACACACCCGTGAAATTACCACCATCTTCAAGCTTGTGAACATAGCCATCACCCCTAAAGTGTGGATCTATTGGTAATCCCTCCTTCTCTCTTCTCCCTACCCCACTCTTCATTCTAGGCAACCACTGATCTGTCATTATCGATTAAGTTTGCCTTTTCTAGAATTTTGTATAAACGGAGTTGTAAAATATATACTCCATTTTGCCTGGCTTATTTCTCTCAGCATAATAGTTTTGAAATTCACCCACATATGTGTATTTCTTTCTATTCCAGATAGTGTTATGCTGTACACATGTACCATGGCTTGTTTTTTTTTTATATTACAGGTAGTATTCTGTTATATGGATACACCGACGTTTACATATTTACCTTTTGATACTTGGGTTGTTTTGAAATTTTGGCAATTACAAATAAAAATTTTAAGGACATTCGTATAAAAGTCATTGTATGGACACAGTTTTCTTCTTTGTCATGGCTAAATGAGGATGGAATGTCTAGGTTGTATGGTAGGTGTATGTTTTTTAACCTTTGTCATATTTTTTGTTTTATGAGTTAAGATTATTTCAAAATTTCTCTTAAGATGTCATTGATTCGTGGATTGTTTAGAAATTTGTTGTTCAATTTCCAAATATTTGTGAGTTTTCCAGATACTCTGATTATGGTTTCTAGTTTAATTTCACTAGGTTGTACAATTGGTATCCTTGTAAATTTGTTAGTGTTTGTTTTATGACACGGAATATGGTCTATCTTATGAATATTTCCTGTACACTTGAGAAGAATGTTCTCCTGTTGTTGGATGAGTGATCTATAAATGTCAATTAGGTCAGGTTGTGTTGTTAGTCTCTTCTCTATCCTTACTTATTTTCTTATCACTTTTTGTATTAATATCTAAACCCCAAATAGTAGAAATACATTTTGTGTTTTAAGCATATATAAAAGCAAATTGTATATTAATAATGACACAAAGGATGGGAGGAAGGAACCAAAAAGACACTTTTGCAAAATCTTTATATGATATATAAAATTTTATAGTATT
>SJYC01041012.1:0-11928 GCA_006408675.1 Madoqua kirkii
ACTATTGAAAAATCATGCAGATTTCACTAGGAGTATTTAACACCTTGCCAGTATTTCAAACTTCAGTTATGATTCATACTCTCCACAACAGTTACATCATCTTTGTTCAATATAATGATTATTCATGAGCACTCTTTTCCATTAGCTTTCCTCCTAATTCACACCATTAATATACCTCATGCCGCTTCACTGCTCTGCCTAGCTCCTGGAGGAGGACAGGACCTCCAGGCCCTGCATCACACCCAGTTTATCTAATTACCGTGTCCTAAGACATCTTCTTGAAACACGGACTTGATCATGCGATGCTCCTGATCAAAAATCTTTAATGATTTCTTGCTGTAGAAGAGCAAACCCCTGCTGCTTCTCAATCATGCCTACCTTTTTAACACCTCTCTTTGGGTTTCACTGCACACTGCTCATCTTCAGGGTTGTTGTTCAAGGTATTCTGGTATACTGAGTGTCCACTAACTATAAAAGTTTTCTTGCAGCCTTGTTTTCTCAGTCTTTCCCTCCTCCATACTCCAAGAGATTTTTGAACCTCTTTTACAATATGTCTTAGGCTGAAATTATATATGTATTGCCCACTTCGATACGATTGAGACCAAGGGACTAGAATTGGTGTTTTATTTATGCTCCTCATTCCCATTTCTCCTTGGGTAATTGACCTGTGTGTTCCAGAGTGTAAAAGCAACATCACCAATATACATGATCCTGCCTCCTTCTTATAGCAGAATCAGATTGGAGCAGAATGGATACTTAGGTTAAGCCAAACAGATTCTCTCCTGAATTTGGAACTAGAATACACACACACACACAAATCTAGGAAAGTAGATGGGCTTAATGTCTGAAGCTGTAATTTGGGGTTATCTTGATGGACCATCTACAAACAAGTCAGAGAGCAGAGAGGAGGCTTACAGAAAGCAGAATGAAGCAGAAGCATTGCAAGGGCAGGAAGTCATGCAGTAAGAGAGAAGAGGGAAACAGAATTGTTATTTGAAAACAAATAGACTGCCAGATATTTCTACACACACACACACACACACACACATACACACAAATGGGTTTATTCAGGATCAGCAGAGAATTGCAATTTGGGGTCTGCAGGGCATGGCTTGAGTAAGCTCCAAGAACTGGTGATGGACAGGGAAGCCTGTCATGCTGCAGTCCATGGGGTCACAAACAGTTAGACATGACTGACGGACTAAACTGAACTGAACTGAACTGAGGGCTTCCTGAGTGGCTCAGATAATAAAGAATCTGCCTGCAGTGCGAGAGACCCAGGTTCAATCCCTGGGACCAAAAGATCTCCTGGAGAAGGAAATGGCTGCCCACTCAAGTATTCTTTCCTGGGGAATTCCATGGACACAGGAGCCTGGTGGGCTACAGCCCATGGGGTCACAAACCATCTGACATGGCTAAGAGACTAACACATATACAATCATGGAAAACCTCATTCAAGTTCCCCATGGCAAGGGAAGAAGAACACTTTTACAGAGGAGAAAAGGTGGTGTGGAGGGGCTAAACAAAGAGTCCAGTGACTTTTCATTGGTTGAGTCCTTGGGGGAGGGGTGTGGGGGTCTGGGGTCAGGGAAGCAGACCTTTCTTCTGGCTCGGCTATTTTGCAGGGCATGAGAGCTCCAAGAGGAGAGTGAAAAAGCCAGCTTAAAACTCAACACTCAGAAAACTAAGATCATGGCATCTCATCTCATCACTTCATGGCAAATAGATAGGGAAACAATGGAAACAGTGACAGACTTTATTTGAGGGAGGCTTCAAAATCACTGCAGATGGTGACTGTAGCCAAGAAATTAGAAGACGCTTGCTCCTTGGAAGAAAAGTTATGACCTACCTAGACAACATATTAAAAAGCAGAAACATTACTTTGCCAACAAAGGTCTGTCTAGTCAAAACTATGGTTTTTCCAGTAGTCATGTATGAATGTGAGAGTTGCACCATAAGGAAAGCTGAGTACCAAAGAATTCATGCTTTTGAACTGTGGTGTTGGAGAAGACTCTTGAGAATCCCTTGGACAGCAAGATCCAACCAGTCCATCCTAAAGGAAATTAGTCCTGAATATTTATTGGAAGGACTGATGCTGAAGCTGAAACTCCAGTACTTTGGCCACCTGATATGAAGAGCTGACTCATTTGAAAAGACCCTGATGCTGGGAAAGATTGAAGGCAGGAGGAGAAGGGGACAACAGAGGATGAGATGGTTGGATGACATCACCAACTCAATGGAGATGAGTTTGAGTAAACTCTGGAAGTTGGTGATAGACAGGGAAGCCTGGTATGGTGCAATTCGTGGGGTCACAAAGAGTCGGACACAACTGAGCAACTGAACTGAACTGAACTGAGAGCTCCCCATTCTGGACTCCTAACTCTTTTTTGTTTGCTGCAGCATTGCACTGCTTGCAGAATCCCAGCTCCCCATCCGGGGACTGAACACATACCCTCAGCAGTAAAAGCTGAGTCCTAAGTACTAGAGGCCAGGAATTCCCTCCCAACTCTCTTTAGTTGAGATTTCTGTATATTAAATTTTTACAGCGAACAGAACCAAAGAGGGGGTGTGGGTCAGGGTAAGGGAAAGAAGATGTCTAGCCATTTTCCAGTTCCACTGGGGCCTGACTATCTTTCTAGCATAGGTGCTAAGAAGCTTCTTCAGCACCCTTAACCCTTCATACAAACCTGAGTGAGAATAGTCTTTCCTTACAACTAAGGGATCCCTTATTAATAGAGCCTAGCATTGTGCTTTGCTTATTAAATGTCTATTAAATTAAAGTGTTAAAAAACATTACACTGATTAGAATTTCCTTCAGTTGAATTGAGACTGGGCAGCCTCAGGAATACAGGACATAAGTGGACCAATGGTGCCATGAGTGGAGGTTGCTGATTGTTCCCATAAGCTTATCCTCCAACATGGAGGCGAGAGGGCAGAACTCTCTCCAGTGTCCCAAACTGTCTCATAAATTTTATATTAAAAAATCATGAGTCATTTCTCCAGAGCAACACACATTTATTACCGATGTTATTAAAAATGAATGATTCAATATTTTATATTTTAGTCTAGATTTTCAGTAATCTTGGGATTAATTTGATATTGATTGATAGAATGAATTCTTTTACTGGAAGCTACAAATAAAATATTTACAGGCACAATCCTACGGACTGAACTAGTCACAGGAGGTTTGATTAAGATGTATAGAATTCTGTATTTGCTGACCTTAACTTGAGGCCCAAAGGGCAGTTCTCATCACGATTAAACTCTGCAGCCTGTATCAGAATTAACCTGTAGGAAAATTTGACCATTATTTAGACATTTCTGTTCTGAAACCCCTTCCTGAATTGGAATAAATAAATTATATGCTAGTCAGCGCTAAAACAAGAAATACTTTAAAATGAAATTTAGCTTGTATACAACATAGAGTCTATGTTGCTAGAAACAAATTTTAAGGACAGATTTTACACATTTGTACCTCATAACTATTACCGTTTCCATGTGTGCAGTAAGCATGTGGCCAGAAACGTAATGAAATGCCTGCATGATGATTATGCTTTTTAACACAGTGAGAAATATTTAGAAAGCAGCTTGATTGCTTCATCAAATAAAACAAAAAGCAGTGTTTTATATGTTTTTTTTCTTATTCAGTTTTATTTTTCATAGGTGCATGTATGTAGCTAGTTATGCAGAACAGAGTAAAATGCAAGATCTAGGTCATTTTGGCCAAAGAAATGGAAAATGTTAATTGTTTTCTCAACTTAGCTTCACCTCTGGCAGGGAAAAGGAATTTGCCAAGAAATTCAATGCTAATGCAGACTGAAGGAGATGCTGTTGAGTAAGAAATTAAGCAATGCTACTTGCAGTGAAACTATACATATATAATCTCCTTATGAAATTCATTTATGGAGAGCAGTCTGGGTAGATTGTATGTGCTTTAAAATGAGAGAGAAATATCACAATTCTCCAGCATTCTTCAGTCTTTTCAAACTCTTCCTGTGAACTTGTTTGCCTGAAAGTTTACAGTGCAAACCTGGCCAGCTTTATGCAAGTGAAGCAGAGCTGGTATCCAGTCCACTGACCCACAAGGTACCAAGTCCAAGAATTAGCAAAACAGTCCAGGGTAGCATGAGCTTGGAACAGACATTGTGCATTTACCAAATAACTTGGTAAATGCCAGAGGTGATCCAACCTTGTCAAACCAGTCATATGACAAGTTATATATTGCTGAAGCACATAAAACTTCACTTTTAAAGTTTATTAGGTGTTTTGGATGAATATTTCAACTTGATTCATTACAAACCAAGATGTAGTTCAGTAAAAGGATTTGGACAGAATGATCCTTTTTTTATTTATTTACTTTTGTCCGTGCTGGGTCTCCATTGCTGTGAGTGGGCTTCCTCCAGCTGTGGTGAGCAGGAGCTACTCTTCATTGTGGTGTGCAGCTTCTTACTGCAGTGGCTTCTCTTGGTAGAGAGGTTGGGCTCCAGGCACATGGGCTTCAGTAGCTGTGTCTCATGGGCTCTAGAGCGCAGGCTCAGTAGTTGTGGTACACAGGCTTAGTCTGCCTCTCGGCATGTGGCATCTCCTGGACCAGGGATCAATCCTGTGTTCCCTGCATTGGCAGGCAGATTTTTTGCTATTGGACGGCCAGGGAAGACCAAATCTAATCTTTTTAATAATCCCCAACACAATGGATAAGAAAGAAAAGCTAAATTTTATTCTAATCTGGTAAACATAGTCCAATCCAACTAAACTGTCTCTTTTATGTAACTCAGTCTCTGCCTGAATGACCCAAGTAAGCACTTTTTCAGAGCTTCACTTCCTTTCCCAGATTCTCTCTAGAGTGCGCTGTGGGTCTACCGGTGAAATGTGTGGCTACATGAGATTATGACCAGAGGTGGAAGCAAGGTCCTGAAAAATATAGTATATTCCACTATGTTTCACCATCTAAGCCAGAGTGGCTGCTCTCTACTGCTTCCTAGGCTGACTCCCAGAGAGGCACCGTGGGACTGCTGCTGTCAGCCACCAGAGTCCACAGCTGGTGTCATGGTGATCTGTTCTCAGTTCCATCAGGACAGTAGATTCAGATCTTATTAACATAGCTGAGCATATGAATCAAGCCTCACCTGAAGCTAGTCCTAACTCCAGATTTTTCAGTTACCATTCAGAAACTATTAACTTTCTTTATTGTTTAACCCAGTTTAGGTTTATGTGCTCTGAAACATAAAGACTTGTAATTGATTTCAATCTCTATGTTTTGTTCAACTTAGCATTGCTATGATAAGTCCGCATGTTTAAAAATGTTTTACAAACTGTCATAAAAGAACAAAAAGAAGACAGTCATGCAGAAAACAAAAAAAGGCATCGGATAATGAGATGTTGCTCCCTAAGACTTTCCTTTTCTTCTGCTGACCCTAAAGAGATAGATAGCAGATCCTTCATAGAGAACCAAATACCAGCTCTGTTTCAGAGATGTCGTCCTAGAGATGCCCTGCTCTAGAATCCTTGCCGGTGTGTCTGTGAGTAGTGGATATAAGTAAATGGAAGTGGCATGAAGACTGTGAAGCAGCACCTTCCAATACCCAAGCACCTGATGAGTAGCTGTGGTCAGACAGTAGGTTGCTCTGATATCTGAGGAGCAGACGATTTTCTTGCACAATCACAGCGGCTAATCCAGTGGAGTGGGGGCAGGACAGGCAGACAGACCTATCCTAGTGATGATGCTCACCGTCAATAACATGGCATCAGAGCCTAGACAGTCTCATGATGGTGACTCCTCAGTGACCTTGGTTAATTGTGTACCTGATGGTGTCATATCAAATACAGAGCCATCGAAAGCATTCACAGACTCTGTGAAAAGTTTTAAATGGGAGAATGCCTGGCCTGTTGATGTTTCACTGGCTACATTTCAACTGGTGGCAGCGTGTAACCAGCAAACTTTCCCAGGGGTGTGTTTGGGTGGCTTTAGAGCAAGTTAAGCAAAGCTGTTTATAGGCATTCGTCTCTTGCCTGTGCTGGCTGGTCTCCATCAACTGTCTTTAAGAACAGAGAGCACCCAGGAAGATACAGCGAGAAAGACTCCATAAAGTTGGTGATATCTATGTAGAGTCTCCAACAGTTGTGCAGGAGTGCCCCTGGATGTTGCTGCTGCTGCTGCTTAGTCACTTCAGTTGTGTCTGACTCTTTGCGACCCCATGGACTATAGTCCACCAGGCTCTTCTGTCCATAGGATTCTCCAGGCAAGAATACTGGAATGGGTTGCCATGCCCTCCTCCAGAGGATCTCCTGATGCAGAATTGAACCCACATCTCTTACATCTCCTACATTGGCAGGCGTGTTCTTTACCACTAGTGCCACCTGAGAAGCCCCTGGTTTACAGAGAAGGCAAAAGAGAGAATGGATACACAACGGAGATGTGAAATAATGGTTTAATCTGAGGAACTCCTAGTAGTTGGGCATGGTGATATTGTGTAAGCGTGGGGAAGTAAAAAGATGAGACCAAGAAAAGAAAGCAGGCTTCTCTTGGTGAAGGTCCTTGCTTGATAGGCACAGGATTTTTCATTTTTTGCAGTGGGTGATGAGATAGCATCAGAGGATTTTAAACAGAGATTAAATTGTCAGATTCACATTTTTTTAAGAATATGCCAAGGCCAAGTAGAGAAGGACTGGGGGAAAAAGAAGCCCAAAAGGCTAGAATATAACCTAGAGAAGAAAGAGTGAGGGTCTGAATTGAGGCAGGGCTGAGATGGGAAGGGAAGATGGGATCCTTAGGAGGTGAGGTGAACTAGAGCTAGTGATGGATTTGATACAGAGGTAAAGAAGCAGAAAGAGTCTAGGCTGAGTCCCAGGTTTCTTTATTTTACAACTAATGACTAGTAAGTGATGAGACAAGAGGAGTGTTTGGAGACTGGACAGAAGAGAAAGATATTTTCATTTAGAGTTGGGTTGTTTTTTTTTTGGTTTTTGTTTTTGTTTTTCTGGCCATGCCATAAGGCTTTCAGGATCTTAGTTCCCTGACCAGGTTTCAAACCCAGGCCCCAGCAGTCAAAGTGCTGAGTCCTAACCACTGGGCCACCAGGGAATTCTGCATTAAGAGTTTTGAGACATGCAGGCAAACATGTCCAGTGACCAGGAGGATGGCTGGGTGTAGAGGAAAAATGAGGACTGAGAGACAAATTTTAAAGTCACAAACAGAAAGCCACTATTCATGGGAGAAATGACCTTGCTTAGAGAGATGCAGAGATTATGCCTTGAACCTAAGAATTTCTTTAGCAACACAAGGAAATCAGGACTTTCACTGCAAATACATGGGTGGCACTTTCTTTATAAAACCTTCACAGACTCCCAGGCAAAATTAAGCCTTCCCATGTGTTTGGCAAGGATGCCGTAACAAAATATTCACCAAGTCTGAGTGGCTTAAACAATGGAAATTTATTTCGTCACAGTTCTGGAGACTAGAAGCCCATGAGCAGTGTTGGCAGGTTTGGTTTGTTCTGAAAGCCTCTCTGCTTGATTTGGATGGCCATCTTCTCACTGTGTCTTCTCACGGTCACCTCTCTGAGAACATTTGTGTCCTAATTTCCTCTTCCGATAAGGACACCAGTCATACTGGATCACAGCCCACCTTACTAACCTCATTTCAGCCTAATCACGTCTTTAAAGTCCCTGTCTCCAAATACAGTCACATTCTGAGGTTCTGGGTTAGGACTTCAACAGATGAACTGAGTGAGCAGGGACACAGTTCAGCCCATAAGAGCATGGCTGGGCTAACACTGTGCTTCCCAGGTGGCACAGTGGTAGAGAATCTATCTGCCTCCCAACGCAGGAGACACAGTAGACACTGGTTCCATCCCTGGGTAAGAAATATCCCCTGGAGGATGAAATGGCAGCCTACTCCAGTATTGTTGCCTGGGGAATCCCATGGACAGAGGAGCCTGGTGGGCTACAGTCCCTGGGGTCACAAAGAGTAGGATGTGACAGCATGCATGCACGGGCTCACGCCGCATCCCTCCCTGTGCTCTCCGCATGCCCTCAACTTGTGCTCTAAGCCTTTGCCTGTGTGTGCATCCCCTGCTGAGACAGAGCTCCTTTTGGGCAGTAGCAATATCTCACTTATCTCTGTGTCCCCAGATACTGAGCCATTACTGCTGGTTTCCAGAAATTACTTGCAAGCTTGAACATACTCTAAATTTGGGGGAAAACACCTCATTAATAAAACAGGCTTTTCCTAGACCGGAAACAGATTGCCCAAGGACAAACTGCAGCCCACAGATGTGTTTTGTTTGGCCACATTGTTGTTGTTTTATGAAATCAAAGAGTTTTTTACTTTTTTAAATCTGAAATTTTCACTTTTGAATAATATAGAGATTTGGCAACTTGCGGCTTTGTTCCTGTGTAGCAATAATCAGCTTGGGCTTATTGGCAGCTGCCACATTTATTTCCTCTACTAATTTTCATTATGAATATTATAATGAATCCTCTTGTACCTTTTACATAACTTTGGCAATTATTATTGTTTTCACAATCTCATTTCTCCTGTTTAGAGCAAATTCCAAATATTTTAGTATGTCTTTGTAACCGAAAAAAAGTATATGTTTTATATAACCACTATGCCATCATTATATCTCTAAAAATTAGCAATAATTCCTTAGTAGCATCTAACATACAGTCTATATTCATATTTTCCTGTCTCAAAACTGTCTTTTTATACTTGGTTTGTTCAAATTGAGATTCAAAATTACTCATCACATTTGATTGTTTTGTGTCCTAAAACCTTTAAAAAAATAGCATTTAGTTGTTTTAAAAACTAAATTGTTTGTCCCATAGAATGTTCCAGATTCAGAATTTGGTTGTTGTGTCCTCACAACATCATTTTATTTGTTTTTCTACCTCTTTAAAAAAAACACTGTCTTAATTGCCTTCTGTTCACATGGGCTCAGTAGTTGTAGAGTGCAGGCTCTACCGTGTGTGAGATCTTAGTTCCCCGACCAGGGATCAACCTGTGTCCCCTGCATTGCAAGGCAGATTCTTGCGCTGGCCACTAGGGAAGTCCCTCTTCTAACTTTCACACTTCCTACAAATGGGTAGTTAAATCCAAAGCAGTGCTGCTCAATGTTACTGTTTATAAGGGATAAGGATTTTCTATGTCTGTGCTATCCAATAGAATAGCCATGATCAATATATGAGGAGAGAGTCCTTGAAATAACAGAGGAACTGAATTGTCCAGCCTGTTTTCCAGCTATCTATAGCTGTGAACTAAGGTTTAGTGCAAAAGAAATAGAAGAAAGTGATGGCCTCAACTTCTGGGTCTTGTCTCTAAAAGGAAGGGGACTAGCTTTCATTCTCCTCTTCTTCAGACTTCAGATTCCTGCCTGTGTGAGTGCAGTGATGAGTCTTTCCCACCATAGCCATGTCAGAAATATGTTACACATGACAGAGCGATAAGATAGAATGAACCTGGACTCCCAATACTATACCACCCCCAGACTGCTTATGTTTAAACTATTATGGGAAAGTTATGCTCTGTCTTACTTTAAGCCACTGTTAAATTGGATCTGACTACAAAGCAAACAGATTCTCCAGTATGTGTCCCATTTAATTCAGCATACAAGCCTACTGTGGGAGGAGAATTGTTTCCATGGATGTTAGTCAACCCTCTACTTTAACCTGCTGTGTGTGTCTCTATCTAATGAACAAGGTACTGATAGTCACTTGCAGAGATGGCATACACATGGGCTCAATAAGGGATTTTCTCTCCCAAAGGCCCTCCCTGCCACTACTGAGTACTTAATTTTCCAGATGGTAGCAAACCATAGCACCAAAGTATTCTAGTTGTCTAGGGTCCTGACAACTAGCTGCACCGTGTAGATGCCTGTAACCTTTCATTATGTAGACCGAGCTTCCCAGGTTGGGCTAGTGGTAAAGAACCCGACTGCCAGTGCAGGAGACTTAAGAAACGCAGGTTTGATCACTGAGTCAGGAAATCCCTTGGAAGAGGGCATGTCAACCCACCTCAGTAATCTTGCCTAGAGAATTCCATGGACAGAGGAGCCTGGTGGGTATAGTCCAAAGGGTCGCAAAGAGCTGGATGCTACTAAAGTGACTGAGCACGCACACATCACGTTGACTGTAAGAACAGATGCTTAATTCTGCATTTGCCAGGCTTCCTTTACCCATCATTCTTCTGCCAGCACTAACATCATTTGTGTTATTTATTGAATATCCTAGACACCACCATGCTTTCTTAGTAAATGTCACTTTCAAACAGGATTTTTATTAATGGCCCAAAAAAGGTGAAGCCATGGTATAAGGCTCCAGCTGTTCCTATCATGAACTGTGGACTTAAAAGGCAGAAAATGGAATGGGTAAAGGAGAGGGAAAATCATAAATGCCAAACTAAAGCTGCATGACTAGTTGTAAAAATGAGAACAAAACCTCTGCTGTACTTTCTTAATTGGGCATCTGGCCATCAGAATAAAATGTACATTTTCCAGCCTCCCTTGCATCTATCTGTGGCTATGAACTAAGGTTTATGGAAGTTGAATAAAGTGGTGGATTCAACTTTGGGGTTGTGCCCCTAAAGAGAAGGTAGTAGCTTTCAGGTTCCCTTCTTCAGACTTCAGGCTTCTGCCTGGTAGGTGAATGTACTGCAAGAAGCTTGAATAAATACTCCTTCCCCCTATTCTTTACAAGAAATAGCATTTGAACAAAAGTCTTTATCCTCTTTGCTCTTCCTTTTTCCCTAGTGTTGTTTCATAGCAGTAGTCTGCAAATTTCTTTGCCAGTAGTTCCTCAGAAGAATTTTTTTTTAATTTGTTGCACAATTTTAAGTTACCTAAGATTTTTCAGCATAAGTTTTAAGTGAATATAGTGTGGGGTATATTATAAATATTGATATTTTAAAATAAAATATGCCATCTTTCAAATAAATGCAAGAGAAACTTAACAATATAGCAATTTAAAAATAATTAGCAATCATTAAATTAGAACAAGTTCTTTTTCAACAGTCAAAAGTTTGACACCATTTTTTACCTCCTTAAACTCTATTTGTATTCTACTTCCATCACAGAATTCCATCCTAATGTATCACATTCCTTTGTTTGAGTGTCTTTTATTGACCATTCTCTCATACTCTGTGTAGCAAAAATATGCATATATATTAAATTAATGTTTTTAGACGCTCTGTGAATTTGACTGTAAGAATTTAAAAAGTGTCTCCTAGATTGGATCAGCCATACAAGTATTATGTAAAAACAAATGATCAAAATAATTTCCATATAAAAACATTTGATCAAAGAAAATAAATATAAAAATTAAAACTCAGATGTTTGTCACTTTCTGAATTAGCTGGAGCTTTTAAAGATATATAACATTATGGGTGAATGGCAAGCCACTTCCATATTCTTGATATTCTACTTCCATCACAGAATTCCATCCTAATGTATCACATTCCTTTGTTTGAGTGTCTTTTATTGACCATTCTCTCATACTCTGTGTAGCAAAAATATGCATATATATTAAATTAATGTTTTTAGACGCTCTGTGAATTTGACTGTAAGAATTTAAAAAGTGTCTCCTAGATTGGATCAGCCATACAAGTATTATGTAAAAACAAATGATCAAAATAATTTCCATATAAAAACATTTGATCAAAGAAAATAAATATAAAAATTAAAACTCAGATGTTTGTCACTTTCTGAATTAGCTGGAGCTTTTTAAGATATATAACATTATGGGTGAATGGCAAGCCACTTCCATATTCTTGCCTTATGAACCCCATGAACAGTATGAAAAGGCAAAATGATAGGATACCAAAAGAGGAACTCCTTAGATCAGTAGGTGCCCAATATGCTACTGGAGATCAGTGGAGAAATAACTCCAGAAAGAAGGAAGCAATGGAGCCAAAGCAAAAACAATACCCAGCTGTGG
>SJYC01041013.1:0-36586 GCA_006408675.1 Madoqua kirkii
CATATAAATAAGAGTTGGGAATAAAAGGAGTTTAAGTCTAATGGTATCATTTGGTTCTTTGAATTCCTTCTAAGTTATTTTTCAAAAAAGATGAAAACGTTATTTAGCATCAAAAATATATTTACGAAGCTAATAGTTTACAACACAGTTGGGTTCTCCTTCAATTTTATTGTTAGCAAAGAATAAGAAACCACTTGGCTTGTAAAGAATTTAGTACAGAAAAAAAGAGATTGGACCAGTACCTGAGCTCCTGGGAGAGAAGGTTCCAAGGGGTAGACCTCACCCTGGGGAATGAAAAGGGCGAGCCATGATCTGGATATTCCAGTCCTGGAGTCCTGCACGGAGGAGTCAAGACCCCTTGCCTGCTAGGAAGTGCACTGAGGCAGAGAGGTCTAGACTGCGGGGAGGCCTGCCCACGTGCTGGCTTGCCAGTAATCAGGGCAGAGGGAGCTGTGTGCTGGCCACTGCCGCAGTCTGAGTATGGGAACACCCCGATCCTGCTCACTCTACACCGCAGCCTGATGCAAGATCTGGGGCCTCAAGCCTTGGGAAATGACTCAGTGCAACTACACAGAGACAGAGCAGGGCACCTGGAGTGTAATTTGGATGGAGCCTCAGAAGCCACGTCAGCACATGCATGAGGTGACATCGCACGTGTGCTCAGCAGCGAGGTGCTGAACCTTAGGCAGCCAGGACCTGGGAGAGGACTCGTCTAGCTCCCCCAGGACAGCCTGGAGGGCCGGGGTATGGTCTGAGTGTGGCAGTGATGACCGCTGTCAGCACACTCAGGGGCGGTGAGAGTGCCCAGCTCTATGTGCTCCACACTGCAGCTCATTGCTGGCTCTGAGGCAGACGGGTCCTGGGAGAAGATTGCCACAGAGGCGGCCCAGATCTCAGGTGGCTCCACGACCACCTCAATTCCTGCAGCCACAACACCCAGACCCACAGTTTCAGCCTACTCCACACTACAACCCTGAACTAGATCCAGGACAAACACAACAGAGAAAGGGATGCAACCTTCAGCTGCTTCTGAGCAGAACTGAGAACATAGGTCCTCCATGATCGCACAGGTCTCAGTTCCTTCAGCAATCACCTCCTTTAGCGGCAGCACATGCACTCAAGGGCAATGGAACCTGATCAAACCTGACCCTCAGGGGTCTAATCCAACAACTAGGGAGCAGACCTCACCCTGTCAGGGTGGCAACAGCCGTGGAGCAGAGAGGAGGCCCCACAAAACATCCAGTGCAGCCTCTGGACACCACAGCACCAACCACGTTCCCTGCCAAGGTGCTATCAGCCCAGCATACCCTGAGGAAAGGCATGACTGGTGTCCATACCAAAATCAGCCCTTACACCAGAAACACTGGGTACACACAGCCTACACGGGGGCGCTCCCTCATAATAACACCACTTCAAGACCACAGTAATAACTCTTCCTCCTAAACTCATAAAGACAGAACAAATTTAGTAAAATGAAAAGGCAGAGGAACTACTCCCAATTAAAAGAACAAGAGAAATCCCCTGAAAGAGTAAATAATGAAGCAGACTTCACCAATCAATTAGAACCCAAATTCAAAAAAAGTAGCAATAAATGTGCTAACTAAATTGAGAAAGATTATTGACAGAAATATAGATCACTGACCAAAGAGCTAGAAGCTATAAAAATGAGTCAGTCAAAACCAGACAATTAAATTGCTGATAATAGAAATTGATCTAGAATCAAAGAGTAGCAGACAAAGTGACAAAGAAGAATGAATAAATGATTTGGAAGCTAGATAATGGAAATCACTCCATCAGAACAGCAGACAAAAAGACAAATTTTAAAATAGGAAAGAAACATATGAGATCTATGAGATAATATAAAACATATGCTAGCCTATGTATAATAGGATCAAACTGGTCTCATTAAATCTTTTATTTTCCTTCAAGCTTTATTGAGACATAATTGACAAATGACACTGTATGAAAGTGAAAGTGAAGTCGCTCAGTCGTGTCTGACTCTGCGACTCCATGAACTATAGCCTACCAGGCTCCTCAGTCCATGGGATTTTCCATGCAAGAGTACTGGATTGGGTTGCCATTTCCTTCTCCAAGGGATCTTCCCAACCCAGGGATCGAACCTGGGTATCCTACATTGTAGGCAGATGCTTTTACTGTCTGAGCTACCAGGGAAGTCCATGACTCTGTATAAATCTAAGATTTATAGCATAGTGATTTGACTAATGAAAATCATGAAATGATTATCACAATAAATTTAGTGAATATCCATCATCTCATATAGACACAAAATTAAAGAAGTAGAAAAAAAGAATTTTCTTTTGTAATAGAACTCTTAAGATTTATTCTCTTAACAACTTTCATTTATAATATACAGCAGTGGGGTTTTTTTTAACTGAATATAGTTCCCTGTGCTATACAGTAGGCCCTTGTTGTTTATCTGTTTTCTATATAGTACTTTTGTATCTGCTGATACCGAACTCATACTTTATCCCTTCCCCAGCAGTTAATTATATTTATCATGTTGTGCATTAAATCCCTTATAACTGGAACTTTGTATCTTTTGATTACCTTCATCCAATTCCCCCACTGCTTGCCTCTGGTAACTACAAATATGAACTCTTTTAACATGACTTCGTGGTTTTTAAAGTACAGCTTATCCAGAATGCTGTTAATTCCTGTTATACAACAAAATGATTTGGTATTTCTATTCATTTCAAAATAACAATTCTAGTTAGACTGTGTAACCATTCAAAGATATTATATAGTTATTTACTATATTTGCCATACCGTAGATAGCCATACTTTTTTTAAAGTTGCTGATCTCTTAAATTCAAATACATTTTAACAACCCTGCACTTTTACGCCCCTCTACCACCACCACGTTTACTGATTTTGACCTCATATTTTATTTTTGATTGGGTATTCTTACTGCGGATACAGAGTAATTTACTACTATTATCTTTTAATCTTCCTATTAGCTTTATACATGGCAGTTTTGTTACCTTTACTGTATATATTTTCCCTCATAATAACACCACTTCAAGACCACAGTAATAACTCTTCCTCCTAAACTCATAAAGACAGAACAAATTTAGTAAAATGAAAAGGCAGAGGAACTACTCCCAATTAAAAGAACAAGAGAAATCCCCTGAAAGAGTAAATAATGAAGCAGACTTCACCAATCAATTAGAACCCAAATTCAAAAAAAGTAGCAATAAATGTGCTAACTAAATTGAGAAAGATTATTGACAGAAATATAGATCACTGACCAAAGAGCTAGAAGCTATAAAAATGAGTCAGTCAAAACCAGACAATTAAATTGCTGATAATAGAAATTGATCTAGAATCAAAGAGTAGCAGACAAAGTGACAAAGAAGAATGAATAAATGATTTGGAAGCTAGATAATGGAAATCACTCCATCAGAACAGCAGACAAAAAGACAAATTTTAAAATAGGAAAGAAACATATGAGATCTATGAGATAATATAAAACATATGCTAGCCTATGTATAATAGGATCAAACTGGTCTCATTAAATCTTTTATTTTCCTTCAAGCTTTATTGAGACATAATTGACAAATGACACTGTATGAAAGTGAAAGTGAAGTCGCTCAGTCGTGTCTGACTCTGCGACTCCATGAACTATAGCCTACCAGGCTCCTCAGTCCATGGGATTTTCCATGCAAGAGTACTGGATTGGGTTGCCATTTCCTTCTCCAAGGGATCTTCCCAACCCAGGGATCGAACCTGGGTATCCTACATTGTAGGCAGATGCTTTTACTGTCTGAGCTACCAGGGAAGTCCATGACTCTGTATAAATCTAAGATTTATAGCATAGTGATTTGACTAATGAAAATCATGAAATGATTATCACAATAAATTTAGTGAATATCCATCATCTCATATAGACACAAAATTAAAGAAGTAGAAAAAAAGAATTTTCTTTTGTAATAGAACTCTTAAGATTTATTCTCTTAACAACTTTCATTTATAATATACAGCAGTGGGGTTTTTTTTAACTGAATATAGTTCCCTGTGCTATACAGTAGGCCCTTGTTGTTTATCTGTTTTCTATATAGTACTTTTGTATCTGCTGATACCGAACTCATACTTTATCCCTTCCCCAGCAGTTAATTATATTTATCATGTTGTGCATTAAATCCCTTATAACTGGAACTTTGTATCTTTTGATTACCTTCATCCAATTCCCCCACTGCTTGCCTCTGGTAACTACAAATATGAACTCTTTTAACATGACTTCGTGGTTTTTAAAGTACAGCTTATCCAGAATGCTGTTAATTCCTGTTATACAACAAAATGATTTGGTATTTCTATTCATTTCAAAATAACAATTCTAGTTAGACTGTGTAACCATTCAAAGATATTATATAGTTATTTACTATATTTGCCATACCGTAGATAGCCATACTTTTTTTAAAGTTGCTGATCTCTTAAATTCAAATACATTTTAACAACCCTGCACTTTTACGCCCCTCTACCACCACCACGTTTACTGATTTTGACCTCATATTTTATTTTTGATTGGGTATTCTTACTGCGGATACAGAGTAATTTACTACTATTATCTTTTAATCTTCCTATTAGCTTTATACATGGCAGTTTTGTTACCTTTACTGTATATATTTGCCTGTGTGTGTGTGCTCGATAGTATCTGACTCTTTGCGACCCCATGGACAATAGCCCTCCAGGCTCCTCTGTCCATGGAGTTTCCAGGCAAGAATACTGGAATGGGTTGCCATTTCCTTCTCCAGGAGATCTTCCCAACCCAGGGATCAAACCTGCATCTCCTGCATTGCAGGTGGATTCTTCATCTGCTGAGCCATCAGGGAAGCCCATATTTGCCTTTACCAGGGGGATTTTTCCTTTCTTCATTGCATGTTTCTAGAAGTGGTCTTTTTTTTTTTTTCCTCTTCTTCTTCTTCTTAGAAAAGTCCCTTCAACATTTCTTATAAAGCTGGTTTGGTGGTGCTGAACTTTTTTAGCTGTTGAGTAAAAGTTGACCTCTATCAAATCTGAATGAAAGTCTTGCTGGGTAGAGTATCTTGCTGCTGCTACGTCGCTTCAGTCGTGTCTGACTCTATGCAACCCCATAGATGGCAGCGCACCAGGCTCCCCTATCCCAGGGATTCTCCAGGCAAGAACACTGGAGTGGGATGCCATCTCCTTCTCCAATGCATGAAAGTGAAAAGTGAAAGTAAAGTCGCTCAGTCATGTCTGACTCTTTAGCGACCCCATGGACTGCAGCCCACCAGGCTCCTCCATCCGTGGGATTTTCCAGGCAAGAGTACTGGAGTGGGGTGCCATCACCTTAGTTTCAGGTTTTTCCCTTTTATCACCTTAAGTATATTTGCCTACAGATTGTCTGCCTATCAGCTGATTGCCTTATGGGAGTTCCCTTGTAGGTAACTTGTTGCTTTTTTGCTTGCTCCTTTTAACCTTCTCTATGTGTAACTTTTTCTGTTTTAAATACAGTGTTACTGGTGTCATCTGTTTTGAGCCAGTCTTGTTTGGGACTCTGCTTCCAGGACAGAGAGTTCCAGCTTGATGATCCATTCCTCTGTTATCATGTAATCTATTAATGGGTCCTTCTAATATGTTTTGCATTTCAGTGATTATATTTTTCATTTTCATTTGGTTCTCCTTTATATTTTCTAATTCTTTGTTTAAAATTTCTAACTTGGACTTACTTGGTAGTCCAGTGGTTAAGAATCCACTTGCCAATACAAAGGATATGGGTTCGATTTCGGTCTGGGAAGATTCCACGTGCTTCAGGGCAGCTAAGCCTGTGTGCCACAACCACCTAGCCTGCTGTCTAGAGCCCACATGCTTAGAGCCTGTACTCTGCAGCAAGAGAAACTCCCGAAATGAGAAGCCCTTAGAGAACCACAACTAGAGAAAGTCCACATGCAGCAATCAAGACCCCAGCACAGCTGAAAAGAAATAAATTTAAAAAAAATAATAAATAAAACTAACTTCTCAGTCAGTTCATTGAGTCTTCTCCCAAGTTCTCTGAACATCTTTGCGATCATTACTTTGAACTCTCTATAAGGTTGACTGCTGATGTCTACTTCACTTACTTCTGCGGTTTTCTTTTGTTCCTTCATTTGGAAGATCCTCCTGTGTAGCTGCATTTTGTCTAAGTTGCTGTTTTTATCTCTGTTAATCTGGTAGATTGGTTCCATTTCCTGACCTCGGAGAAGTAGCCTTTTGTAGATGTCTTATACATCCCAGCAGTACACCTCCCTTTGGTCACCAGAACTATATGTCCTATGGGTGCCCCCTATTTGGGTTGCATGGGTCCTTCTGTCGTGGTCCTGACTTTTGTGGGTGGTCTGGTCCACATGCCTGGCCCTCAGTCTGATTTGTTGCCGCCCCTGCCTTGTGTGGAGCCTGTCAGCCACTGATTGGCAGGGCTGGGTCTGGGAGTTCCCTGGCGATGTTGGTTAGGACTAGTTAGGACTCTGCTTTCACTGCCAGAGCCCAAGTTCAATCCCTGATTAGGAAACTAAGATCCCACAAACTGCACAGCATGACCAAGAACAAAGAACAAAAATAACAAAAGTAACTTCAAACAACAACAGAAACAAGGATGCTGGCTGCAGGCCCAAGGAGGACCCTGACCCACTGATGGTGGAGCTGGCTTCTAGAGCAGGTGGTTGTGGCACTGGGCTCCCAGATCTAGTGATGGCCAGCTGGTGGGCAGGACCAGTTCCTGACGCAGCTTGCTATAGGGCTGGGCATATCCTAAAGCTGGTGTTAGTCTGGTGGTGACTAGGGCTGGACCCTGCATGGGGCTGGTGTCCAGGAGGTCTTGGGTTTAGTGCTGGCTTACTGGTGAGCAAAGACAGGTTCCCAGGTCTGTGGCTGCAGGACCCAGAGCTAATGCTGGCCTGCTCGTGGTTTGGCTGGATGCTGGTTTAGAAAGCTGCTAAGCTGTGGTGGTTCTGCGGCTGCAGCCTGTCCACTGGGGGTGGAGTCAGACCCCAGGCTCTCTGGCTGCAGGACCCTAGAGCTCCAAGGGCTGGTGCTGATGTGTTGATATGCATGGCAGGTCCTGGGCTCTCAAGTGGACTGGTCTGGGTCCTGGGGTGGCTAAGAGCTCAGGCAGTCTTAAGGTAGCAAACCTGCTGGTGCGTGGGACTGTGTCTCTACCTGGCCAGTTGCTTAGCATGAGGCACCCTAGTACTGGTGGGCAGACCCAGGTCCCCAGGCTAATAAGCTACAGGGTGGATTCTAAGATTGTGCTTGCCAACATCATTGTCCATGTGGTAGAATGAACACCTAAAAATATTAACAGCTGCCGCCAGCATCTATGTCCCCACAGTAAGCTCCAGTTGCCTCTTGCCTCTCTGGAGACTTTCCAAGATCAGCAGGCAAGTCTGACTCAAGCTCTTTCAAACTACTGCAGAAGCCCTGGGTCCCCCTGAGATTTTGTGTGTTCCTTTTTTAAAAGTGGAATTTCTATTTCCCACAGCCCTGTGGGCCTCCTGAAAGTAAATCCCATTGGCCTTCAAAACCAAATGTTCTGGGGGCTTGTCTTCCAGGTGCCTGACCCCAGGACTAGGGAGCTGGGTGGGGTCTCAGACCGCTTGTTCTTTGGGGAGGACCTCTGTGATTGTAATTATTTTCTCCTTTGTGAGTCATTCCTTGATGGTTCAGTAGGTACAGAACCCGCCTGCCAATGCAGGAGACACAGGAGACGTGGATTCCATCCCTGGGTGGGGAAGACCCCTGGAAGAGGAAATGCCAACCTATTCCAGTATTCTTGCTGGAAAATTCCATGGACAGAAGAGCCTGACGGGCTACCGTCCATGGGGTCGCAAAGAGTTCAACACAACTGAGCATGTGGCGTACACACACACATACCTCCCAGGGATATGGGTCTTAATTATACCATGCCTCTGCCCTCCTTTCCATCTCATTGTGGTTCCTTCTTTATATCTTTAATTGTAAGCAGTATTTCCTGCTAGCCTTCCAGTTTACATAGTTGTGACTTTGGTGCGTTCCTGGCAGAAGGTGAGCTTAGGGCCTTCCTACTGTGCCATCTTGGCCCCACCTCCGGTCTTATCACATCTTTTGTATCCAAGTTAAACAAGATATAGATTCTGTCATGGGTTTATCACCTGGGTGAGATAAGGGGCCAGAGCCCCCATTTTCTACCAACGGTCTTTGCTCTGATTTTTAGGGACCCTTTCACAGAGGAATACTTCTTTAACAAGAGTCAGGGGGGTAAAGAGACTAAGTCATTGATGGGAAGCTGTCATTTCTCCTGCTGTGCCACTTCCTGCACACCCGGTCACTTAGTTGTGTCTGACTCTTTTATGACCCCTATAGCCTGCCAGGTTCCTCTGTCCATGGAATTCTCCAGGCAAGGACACTGGAGTGGGTTGCCATTTCCTTCTCCAGGGGATCTTCCCAATCCAGGGATCGAACCAGTGTCTCCTGCATTGGCAGGTGCAGACTTTACCACTGAGCCACCTGGGAAGCCCTGTATCTGAGTTCAGAATATCCTGTTTCTAATGGTGGCTCAGATGGTAAAGCATCTGCCTACAATGTGGGAGACCCAGGTTCGATCCCTGGGTTGGGAAGATCCTCTGGAGAAGGAAATGGCAACCCACTCCAGTACTCTTGCCTGGAAAATCCCAGGATGGAGGAGTGTGGTAGGCTTCAGTCCACGGGGTCGCAAAGAGTTGGACACGACTGAACGACTTCACTTCCCTTCCCTTCATTTCAGTGTTTTTCTCTCAACCGAAAAACGTTAGACAGCAAATGACACCTGTGTATTTATGGTGCCTTGATTAAAGAAAGCTTCTCCAGTATGAATGGTGTAAAATAGCTTGTTGTTCAGTCCTCCTGGGGTTTTACACCCTGATAAATGAACCCAGAGTAAGATCCATCTGGGGAAAGTACACTTGTAATAAGTTAGAGTCTATTGTAAAAGAGGAGATGGGGAAGCAGAGACTCAAGAGGCCTCAAACTGAAACACGTCTCAGAGGGATCAGTTGTAAGACAATGAGAATCTGGACACTGATTCCCTCAAAACTTTCCATGCTGAAGTATCCCTTGGAATGTTTTTATGTACCTCTAAATTTACTGGAGTAACAGGCAAATTTGGCCTTGGAGTACAGAATGAAGCAGGGCAAAGGCTAACAGAGTTCTGCCAAGAGAACACACTGGTCATAACAAATACCCTCTTCCAACAACACAAGAGAAGACTCTACACATGGACATCACCAGACGGTCAACACCGAAATCAGATTGATTATATCCTCTGCAGCCAAAGATGGAGCTGCTCTATAAAGTCAGCAAAAACAAGACCAGGAGCTGACTGTGGCTCAGATCATGAACTCCTTATTGCCAAATTCAGACTTAAATTGAAGAAAGTGGGGAAAACCACTAGATCATTCAGATATGACCTAAATCAAATCCCTTATGACTATACAGTGGAAGTGAGAAATAGATTTAAGGGACTAGATCTGATAGATAGAGTGCCTAATGAACTATGAATGGAGGTTCATGACATTGTACAGGAGACCGGGAGCAAGACCATCCCCAAGAAAAAGAAATGCAAAAAAGCAAGATGGCTGTCTGAGGAGGTCACAATTGCACTCATCTCACATGCTAGCAAAGTAATGCTCAAAATTCTCCAAGCCAGGCTTCAACAGTACGTGAACTGTGAACTTCCAGGTATTCAAGCTGTATTTAGAAAAGGCAGAGGAAACATCTTTAAGCCTCTTTTATTAGACTGTGATCTCCCTCTTCAAAAGCATGAAGTTCTCATTCTAGTTTTCTTCCCAATTTTTTGTTAATTTAGAAATCAGAAAAACATCAAGGCAGTTGCTCCTAATGCAGATGGAAAGCAAAACAAGCAATAGCAAAGTAATGCTCAAAATTCTCCAAGCCAGGCTTCAACAGTACGTGAACTGTGAACTTCCAGGTATTCAAGCTGTATTTAGAAAAGGCAGAGGAAACATCTTTAAGCCTCTTTTATTAGACTGTGATCTCCCTCTTCAAAAGCATGAAGTTCTCATTCTAGTTTTCTTCCCAATTTTTTGTTAATTTAGAAATCAGAAAAACATCAAGGCAGTTGCTTCTAATGCAGGTGGAAAGCAAAACAAGCAAATGAGAGAGTTTTCATCTGCTGACACAGAGAAAGAAAAATGACAGTGCTGTGAGTATTGAATATTCACGTTGAATATTGAATAAGGTTGAACTTATCCAATTTGACCATCCATTATTCTAAGGTTGTCTCTCTGCTTTTATGTTAATAGCTTAAAAAAAACTTATGATGATAATGGGTAGAAAAATTTTATTTTTTATGTTTTATTTTGATTTTTTAATAATGTCCTTTGATACTGGCAAAATAAGGTCACAGAGTCACAAGGTTGGGAGCCAGTTTCCTGACATACATGATAAATAAATCTCCCTGTGGAAGATATTTCCATTTCCTCTCATGTGTGTTCCACCTGTGGCCAGGGCTGATTCAGCAATTCTCAGTCTATCACTCTGCCATGATACTATGAGCAGTTACTCTGAGAACAGAGCACAAAAAGAACTTAAATAATCATCAAAAGGGAAACAGTTAAAAATACCATAGCGCTAGGGACATCGTGCCTCAGTTATGAAGAATGAGGCTGATGTAAGTGAATGACAGATAAAGCCCTCCCTGGCCACATATTTTATGAAAGAAGGGTGTACTATTTATCCAGTGTATAGTCTGGGTTCTCCAGAGAAACAGAACCAATCAATATACATTGTCTAAATACACAGATAGATACACACATCTATGTATCTGTATCTGTTGCTGCTGTTTAGTCAGTAAATTATGTCTGACTCTTTTGCAACCCCATGGACTGTAGCCCACCAGGGTCCTCTGTCCATGAGATTTCCTAAGCAAGAATACTGGAGTAGGTTGCCGCTTCCTTCTCCAGGAGATCTTCCCAACCCAAGGATCAAACCCATGTCTCCTGTACTGACAGGAGGATTCTTGACCACTGCGCCACCTGGCAAGCCCATCTATATCTGTATCTATACATGGTAAGAGAGAGATAAGGAATTGGCTCACACAATTATGGAGGCTGAGAAGTCCAAGATCTGAAGCTGGCAAGCTATACACTAGAGAGAGCCTGTAGTGAAAGTTCCAGTCCAAGTCCAAAGGCCTAAAATTCAGGAGAGCAGATGGCATAAGTTCAAGTCCAAGTTAAGAGTTCAAAGGCAGGAGAAGACTGATGTCCCAGCTTGAAAATAGACAAGCAGAGAAAAAAGAATTCTTTTGTACTCAGCTTTTGATTCTGTTCAGGCATTCAGTGGACTGGATGAAGTTCATCCACATTGGCAAGAGCAGTCTGCCTTACTCAGTCTACTGATTCAAGTATTAATCTCATCCAAAAATGCTTAACCAAATATCTGAGCATCCTCTGAATTACTGACACACAGAATTAAACATCACAAGCCTACTCCTTGTCAACTTGACTCATACATCTTCCTCAACTATACATACCTAAAGCCTCCAAAAAAAAAATAAAAAAGACATTAACACGATCCTAATTCCATCTAACATGATACAACTGTTCTGTGTACAATCAGAAATGTACTGATCCTTTCCCCAGAAGAAGTAACATGATGTCCTTAAATGATGTTTACTTTTCTCCTTGATATCCTCTAACTTAAATACTATGACATAAAGTCAATACAGCTGTGTTACACAATTAGAGAGTATGAGAGGAAAGAAAACAAAGATACTTGCTTTATACACACACACACTCACACACATTCATAACAAAATAGGAGGAATACTCATGACATTTACAGTCTCTATTTCTGTAACTGGTCATGTGGTCACAGTTAGTATTTATAACTACCTTCTTCCACCATGGACTTTCCTGGTCGCTTAGATGGTAAAGAATCTGCTTGCAGTGCAGGAGACCTAGGTTAAGTCTCTGAGTTAGGAAGATACCCTGGAGAAGGCAATGGCTACCCACTCCAGAATTCCTGCCTAGAGAATTATATGGACAGAGGAGCCTGGCAGGCTCCAGTCCATGGCGTCACAGTCAGACACAACTGAGCAGCTAACGCTTTCACTTTTCTTCCACTGCCCATTCTCTAGTCCCTTTGCCTTTGGTAAACACCTCAGCTAGTAGTGACTCTTAACACACTGAAGTGATCAGAACTTCGCTCCTGAAAGATCTGGGCCACAGGTAGTCCTGCCTGGATTCAGCTATTGTTTGTTACTGACCTTAATCACAAGGCATGGTAATACTGATACCTCCCTAAGGGATTTTCTATATCCCAGACACACTCTTCCATATCTCTGTTGCAGAGTAAAGTACATCTTTCTCTTGGTAATCAGGACCAGTCATCCCAGCCAGCAGAGTAACTCACTACGTTTCCTGTTGAGTCAGATGCATGCAGAGTCCAAAGTGACCAGGCAGCAATTTTAAATTTCAGTTCAGTGAAATCATTATTCTGTCTCCTGATGAAAGCATTTTTCTCTTTGGCGTAAGATTTCTAAGCCAGTAGAGCATAAGCTCATGGGAGCAAGAAGCAAAAAAAAAATTTTTAATGTGGACCATTTTGTTAAAAATTATGTATTTTTAATTAAGTATAATTGCTTTACAATGTTGTGTTGGTTTCTGCTATACATCAGCATGCATCAGCCATAGGTATACATATGTCTCCTCCCTCTTGAACCTCCCTCTCGCCTTCCACCCCATCCCATCCCTCTAGCTAATCACAGAGCCTAAGTTTGTGTTCCCTGAGTCATACAGCAAATTTCCACTGGCTGTGTATTTTGATGCAGGCCAGTTTTTTGATTTTGTTGCAATATTGCTTCTGTTCTTTTATGGAGTTTTTTTTGGTCACAAAGTATGTGTGATCCTAGCTCCACAAATAGGGATTGAACCCGCAACTCTTGCATGGGAAGGCAAAGTCATAGCTACTGGACCACCATGGAAGTCCCAAGAAGCAAAACTTTTGCTAGTGGGTCACTACTGGTCATAGTGAGTAGGTGCAGTCATGTTGGACTCTTTGTGACCCTGTGGATTGTAGCCCACCAGGCTCCTCTGCCCATAGGATTCTCCAGGCAAGAATACTGGAGTGGCTAGTGAGTCCCTTCTCCAGAGGATCTTCTCAGCCCAGGGACTGAACCAGGGTCTCCTGCATTACAGGCAGATTCTTTACTGTCTGAGCCTCCAGGGAAGCCCACAGTGAGTAGAGCCACTTCCATTTCCACCCCTTGATTCATGAATCTCAGTTTCGGGAGACACAGCAACAAATAAGTGCATTCAGGGCATTCACAGCCTTCTGGAGAAACCTGACCCAGTCCTGCAAGGTACTGCCATCTACTGGATGCTGTAACTGATTCTTCAAAAGGACAGCCCACCATTCCATCAAGCCAGCTGCTCCAGAACAGTGGAGAACAGGTAAGGCAGTGAATTCCATGAGCACGGGGCCACTGACACACTTCTTTTGCTGTGAGGTGAGTTCCTTGATCAGAAACAGTGCTGTGTAGGCTGCCATGATGGTCGATAAGGTGTCCTGTAAGTGAGATGGTAGTTCTGGTGGAAGTATTGTGTGCAGAGAAGGCAAGTCTTATATCTAGAGAACAGATCTATTCCAAGAACAAGATACTGCCCCTTCCATAATGGGAGTGGTCCAAGGTAATCAACCTCCTGGCGGGTAGTTGGCTGATCACCTTGGGGGACAGTGCCCAATCTAGGACTCAGTGTTGGTCTCTGCTGCCAGAAAGGATACTCAGCAGTGGCCACAGCCAGGTCAGCCTGGTTGAGTTGAAGTCCATGTTGCTGAGCCTGTGCATAAATTCCATCCGTGCACTATAGCCACTTTGCTCACAAGCCCACTGAGTGAGGATAAGGGTAGCTGGGAAAGAGGCTGACTGGCTTCCACAGAAAGGGTCAGCCTACCCACTTGATCATTAGAATCCTCCTCTGCTTAGGTTACCCTAGGGTGAGCATTCATATGGGACTTGAAATATCTTCATGTTTTCAGTTATTCAGAGACATCTATCTATATACCTCTTCCCCAGATTTCCTTGTCACCAATCACGTTCCTTCTGAGTCCTTGACCATCCAGAAAAACCACTGGCCACAGCCAGGAATCAGTACATAATCACATGCCTGGCCATTTCTCCTTCCAAGCAAAGTGAGCAATGGCACAGTGCTCAAAGTTCTGTCCACTGGGAGCATTTCCCTTCAGCTCCAGGGATGTCCCAGAAAGGGGCTGTGGTCTGCAGCTGACTATATCCCAGTGATGTATGCACGTTGTATAGAACCATCTGTAAACCTAAGTCTTCCTCTGTCAAGTGATCAATCATAGAGAACTCTCCATGAGGCCATAGGTACAGGCAGGGAGAGAGAAGGAAGTGTAGCAGAAATGGGGATCATGGGCACTTGAACCACTTCTTCATGTAACTTACTTATGCCCTCAGGGCCTACTTGGGTCCATCCCATGTATACCACTTCCATTTTGTGATGAAGTGCTGCTGTACAAGCCTAAATTTATGGCTTGGTGGGTCAGATCACACCTAGTTTGAGATGAGCATCTTAGGTCTCATGGTAACTTGGTGGTGTATGGTCAAGCATTCAGTCTCTACTAAGGCCTAGTATCAGGCCAAAAGCTGTTTCTCAAAAGAAGAATAGTTATCCACAGAGGTTGGCAGGGCTTTGCTGCAAAATCCTAAATGTCTGCTCTGTGGTTCACCTTTAGGGGCTTCCCTGACGGCTCAGATGATAAAGCATCTGTCTGCAATGCAAGAGACCGGGTTCAATTCCTGGATTGGGAAGATCCCCTGGAGAAGGGAATGGCTACCCACTCCAGTATTTTTGCCTGGGAAATTCCATGGACAGAGGAGCCTGATGGGCTACAGTCCATGGGGTCATAAAAAATCAGACACAACTGAGTGATCAACACTTTTACTTTCTTTAGGGACGTTCCAAAGGCTTCAAATCACACCCCCATCTGCCACTGACACTTCAGAAATGTTGGATCTGCTGGATCTTGTGACCCAAGGAGCAGAGCAGCTTGTACATCAGCCTAGATCAGTTGTAGAATCTTCTCTTTTTTTTAATCTACTTAAAACTGGCTGGTTTCCAGGTCAGTAAGAAATGGGCTGGAGTAATTCACCTAAATAAGGATTATGTTACCTCTGAGATCCAAGGAGGCCCCCTAGGCATTATGTTTCTTTCTTGGTTGTAAAGTGAAAGTGAAGTTGCTCAGTCATCTCCGACTCTTTGTGACCCCATGGACTGTAGCCTACCAGGCTCCTTTGTCTGTGGGATTCTCCAGGCAAGAGTACTGGAGTGGGTTGCCATTTCCTTCTTGGTTTTAGGAGGGGCCAAATGCAACAACTTATCCTTCACATTAGAAAGGACACTTTGACATGCCCTACGCTACTAGACTCCTACAATTGTCCCTGAATTTAGAGGGCCTCTAAATTTCTGTCAGATTTATTTATCCCCTTCTGACATGAAAATGTCTTGCCAGTAAGTCTAGAGTACTTGCTATTTCTTACTCACTAGCAAAGCAGCATAATGTCTTTAATGTAATGCAACAGTGTGACACCTGGGCTTCCCAGGTGGTGCAAGTGGTAAAGCATCTGCCTGCCAGTACAGAAGATGCAGGAGATGTGGGTTCTGTTCCTGGGTCAAGAAGATCCCCTGGAAAAGGAAATCGCAACCCACTCTAGTATTCTTGCCTAGAAAATTGCATGGATGGAGGAGCCTGGGGGGCTACAGTCCATGGGGTCACAAAGAATCAGACACTGACTGAGCATACACGTGACATCTTGTAGAAGGGAAAGGCAGTCAGGATTCCTAAGACCTAAACTAAGACATGGGGTGAAAGAGTTGATACACCCCTGACACAGGACAGTGAAGAGGTATTACTGGCCTTGCTACTGAAAGCAAACTGCTTCTGGTGGTCTTTACTAGCAAGTTAAGAGGAAAGCATTTACCAGATGAGTTGCTGCATACGAGGTAGTAGGGGAGGTTCTAATTTGCTCACGTGTTGAAAACACATCTGGTACAGCCGCTGCAACTGGAAGTACGATCGCATGAAGCTTGCGATAGTCCACGGTCCTTCTCCAAGGTCCATATGTCTTCTGCACAGGCCAGATAGGGGAGGGGACATGGTGGGGACATGGGGGAAATCACCAATGTGCATCTTTCAGGTCCTTGATGGTAGCACTGATCTCTGCTGTTCCTCCAGGAATGTGGTATTGCTTTTGGTTTACTGTTTTCCTAGGTGGAATTCTAGTGGCTTCTGTTTGGCCTTTTCAAGCATCACAGCCCTCAGTCCACAGGTTGGGGAACCAATGTGGTGGTTCTGCCAATGCTAGGTATATTTACTGTGATTCTGTTTATGAGAGGGCTTCCCAGGTGGCACAGTGGTAAAGAACTCACTTGCCCATGCAAGAGATATAAGAAATACAGGTTCAATCCCTGGGTTGGAAAGATCCCCTGGAAGAAGGCATGGCAACGCACTCCAGTATTCTTGCCTGGAGAATCTCATGGACAGAGGAGCCTGCTGGACTACAGTTCTTAGTGTCGCAAAGACTCGGACATGACTGAAGCAACTTAGCATGCATTTATTTTCTAGAACTGGAGAAATAACCACAGGGTGGATTTGGGGACCCACTTGGCCCACTGTGAGATGGACCTGAGCTAAAACTCCACTGGCCACATCATTTCCATAAGTCCCCTACTCTGACTAGCTGACCTCAGGGACATTTGGGTCTCCTGGAATTAGGGTCAATGAAGGGCTAGTAGTCCCTGAAAGGTCTAATTATTTTCTTTTCCCCAATGCACAATTTCCCTGGTAAAGGCCACAGGCCCCTCAAGGAAGGCGAGGAGAAAGATCAACAGTACAAATGTTTCACCGTGTTCAAGGACAACTGGTCTCCCCTTCGTTCAAGGGGTTTGGGTCTGTAAGCTGGCTCAAGTCTGAGAATGGATTAATGGGCTGTTACTCCCCATTTTTATGATTCAGATTTTATTTTCTTTAACTTGACCTAGAATTTTTCTGTTTACACAGATCAAGTAAGCATTCAGTAGGCTTCCGATCTATTTCCGATCTACCACTTCCTATCTACTTTCAGGAACACTGGTGTCACTGTCATAGGTCGGTGGGAGTCAGACTGTTCTGATTGCTGCTTTGACTCTGCTGTCCATCACCTGACCTTTGGTGACTGAATGTGGCCTTTTGGCCCTTGCCATCCACAGACCCTACTGCACTTAAGTTTTCCAGTTCAATGACTGTAGTCCCCACTGTAAGGTCTGGTATGTAGAGAAGAGCAGTCATGGAATTCTTAAGAATGCTGGGGCTCCTCTCACAAATTTATTTCTCACAGTAGAGGTGACTGGTATATCTTCTGGACCCTCCAGTGTGGGTAAGTAGATCTTAAAGGACAAATTCAATCTAATATTGCAAATTCCCTAAGGCTTTGAATCCCTCCCCCTACATTAAACCAAGGTGTGTCTACTATTTCTAAATTCTAATTTGCTCACCATGGGCCACTTTTGGGTCCGTGTTTCAGCCAACAACCAAACAAACCACTTGAGCCCTTCCTGACTCCTCAAGCTGCAATATTCAATGCAGCATCTCTGCTTAGAGAGCCCATATCAATCCACTGGCTCCATCCAACTTTACGTTCCTTCCATCACTAACCCACACCTCAATATCCATTCTCACACATATTCTCCAGATTTCTTTCTGTATAAATTATAAAATTCAAAGTAGTTCTTCTGGAGTACAGCACACCTCCTCATGGGTCTCACCCTGTATTTCTCTGTTAAGCTGCTGGGACCTGAGTCTAGTTATAGGTCTCAAGGGCGTTCCTGGTGGCTCAGACAGTAAAGAACTTGCCTGCATTGTAGGGGATTCGGGTTCGATCCTTGGGTCAGGAAGATCCCCTGGAGAAGGGAATGGCAACCCACTCCAGTATTTCTGCCAAGAGAATTCCATGGACAGAGGAGCCTGGTGGGCTACAGTCCATGGGGTCACAAAGAGATGTGACTGAGCGACTAACACTTTCACTTTCATAGGTCTAGAAGCAGAGAGGGTTGAATTATGGAGAGAACCAGAACTGTCATATTTGGCAGTTGCCTCAGGGGAGGCCATTACAGTTTCTTCAGACTAGAGGAATCCCCTCAGATAGAGGTGGACAGACTACTACCAGGAGGGTAGGGAAGCCACTTTTTTTTTTTTTTTCCTTTTGGCCTTGTGGCATGTGAGATCTTAGTTCCCTGACCAGGGATCAAACTTGTGCCCCCTGCAATGAAAGTGGAGAGTCTTAACCACTGGACCACAAAGGAGTCCCAGGGAAGCCACTTTCAAATGGCCACATTCAGCCACCAAATGTCAGGTGATGGAGAGCCTGCATTCATTCAGGGTGGGGTGGCCTCTTTTAAATGACTTTAGAATTTAGGTGCTCAGTGTCTCCAGCTTCACCAGGTTCTTACCACATGTCCCATTACAGCTTACAGGATTCCCATCCAGTCAGCATCTTCACTGTAACAAGAGGCATCTACCACAGCTGGGAGTTTAACTTGTGCTGTCATCCAGCCAATCACAAGGTAAGATTCTCTATTTGGATTTAAACAACCCCAGCCCTGAAGCTACAGTAGTGAAAGGTCCATCAGGACACTCAGAAATTTTCAGGTCATGCTGTGTGGTGCTGTGTTGAGAATCTGAATCCCTGAACTCAAACTTTTCCTTCACCACTTAGTCTAGAGGTATGAGGACCAACTAGCCAATCTCACTATATTTGTTAGCTTTCCAATGATGTTTTGAAAGTATCATATTCACAGTCACTCAGTTCTCTGATTCTCATAACTTGTTGATTAAGAGTATGCAATGGAGATATTTTCCAGATCATGCCAGGGGCTATAAGTGCTCTCTTTACTACTGGAAATAGTCATTAGTGTCTTTTAATCCAATCATGTGAGAAAGTCAAGTCCAGAAATCCCAGAACCCACTTAAGAAAACCTTAACATTCTGTTCCTCTAGAGCCACTCTCCGTACCTAAATCTACCCTAATCTGGGTTCTCCAGTAAAATAGGACTACCAAGTACACCATGGCCCAGTTAAGCTAACGCATAAAATTAGCCATCACATGTACTCATGCATAATAAATTATTCCAAAACATTGCAGCTTAAAAGAGCAAACATTTATTGTCTCACTGCAGTACATCAGGAATCAAGTAACAGCTTAGACTCTCTTAAGAGGCTTCAATCAAGGTGTTGGCCACAGCTAGTGTTATTTCAGGGCTTGAGTGGGAATGGATCTGCTTCTAGCTCACTCTTGTTTTCAAGTCTCAGGTCCCACCTAACTGTTTACAGAGATTAATATTTTTTTTGCAACATAGGACTAGTCCCAACATGGCAGCATGCATCCCGTAGAGCAAGGGCTCAGAGAGAAAGAACAAAACAGAATCCAGTCTTTCTGTAACCTAATCTTGGAAGTAACATATTATTGCTTTTGCCTTATTCTATTGGTTAGAAACAATTCACTAAGTCTAGCCTACTCATTTGCATGCATATATGCTAAGTTGCTTTAGTCGTGTCCGACACTTTGAGATCCTATGGACTGTAGCCAGCCAGGCTCCTTTGTCCACGGGATTCTCCAGGCAAAAATACTGGAGTGGACTGCCATGCCCTCCTCCAGAGTATCTTCCCGACCTAGGGATTGAACCTGCATCCCTTACGTCTCCTGCACTGGCAGGTGGATTCTTTACCACTGAGCCACCAGGGAAGCCCAGCCTATTCATTTATGGATATGTAAAAATCTAGCTCTCAAATAGCTTGTGTGTGCAAAGGAACTAGAAAGCTACAGAGCAGGCCAACATGAGTGGTTGGTTCTTCCTGGAAAGGTAGTGGAATTCTGGTATAGGGGAAGGCCAGGTGAGATGAGTGCAAGGGAAGAAATGGTATTAAGGGCTTTCACATTTTCATTTTATTTGCATTGTTTGAATTGTTTTACCAAAATATATTAAAGTATTACATGTGTAATTGAAAATAAATACAAATCCAGAGAAATCCTTACTGAAGTCAGTAAAGCACTACTATTTGCTGTTGAAGGAAAAAACATTTTAAGGAATAAAATGTCATAATCACTGAAATGTTCTTATATTGAAAGATGCGCTTTAAGAATATCTGCAGCTTACATTATGAGCTATATGCAAAGGTACAATAAAGCAGTGACCTTTCAGTTTGGAATTAATTTTCCTAAGTTGAATGGAACTCTGGTAGTAGCTTTTAATTGTTTTTTGATTAAATATAACTGAAAGTATCTATTTACGTTGTCCGTGGCAACCAGGAGGGCAAAGGGCAAGCGTTAAATAGACTTGTTCACAAGCTATTTTTGAGAATGATTTTTTTTTGCCTATTACTGAGATAGAATATAATTTTTCCATGAGAGGCCATTATGCTGACAATGATAAAGCTATATGATACCTTTTGAATTTTTAATATGTGCCAAGCTCTGTGCTAAGAGCTTTTCATACATTATCTCATTTAATCCTGATACCCCTATGCAGAATGCGCTATAACTGCCCTCTTTTTCAGGCCAGGAGAGGCTCAGGGTCACACAAGAGTAAGTAGTTAATATGGAGCTCTGTTCAATGTTATGTGGCAGTCAGGATAGGAGAGGAGTTTGGGGGGAAATGGATACATGTCTATGTATGGCTGAGTCCCTTCGCTGTTCATTTTAAGCTGTCATAACATTGTTTGTTAATCAGCTATACCCCAATACAAAATTTAAAGATTTTTAAAAATTATGATGTGAAAAAAAAAAAAGGTGGTTAGGCTCTGATTCAGAAGTCTTTGTTTTTTCACTTCCCTGTGAGAAATGAGGCCCATCTCCGACCCTGAGAGCAGCAGCACACTGCCCGGCACGTGCGTGCTCAGTCTTTTCAGCTGCGTCCGACTCTGCAACCCTTTGGGCTGTAGCCCAGCAGGCTCCTCTGTCCATAAGATTCTCCAGGCAAAAATGCTGGAGTGGGGTGCACTTCCTCCTCCAGAGGATCTTCCCCAGGCAGGGATCGAACCCAAGTCCTTTGCATCTCCTGCATTAGCAGGCAGATTCTCTACTACTGTGCAACCTGGGAAACCCCACTATCTGGCAGAAAATGTAAAAAGTAATGATGAAATTAAATTATAACTCTTTCCTTCTGCTGTTCTCCAGAGGACTTACCTGACCAGGATTTGATCTCAAAATCTGGGGCCCAGCTCTTCCTAGATGGTGGATCTGGTCTTACTCAGATTATGTGTCTGGGCCCAGGAGAGAGGTCAGTTGTAGAGTACACACTTAATTGTGAGAGAGTCCTCAGGCACCAAATAAGTAGATGAATGTTTTCTTCCATCAAGACCAATGTTTTCTTTTCCATCCAAGACCAGGAGGAAGAAAGGGAGCCTCATACAAATAAATCAAACATGTCTTATCCTCTAGGATCGGGGGGAGATGTGTGCCTGATAAGCAGGATTACAAGGACATTGAGTACTCGTACAGCATAAGTGCCTCATTACACAACTGAGAAAACCAGGGGCCAGAGAGGAAAGTGATTCATGACTTTCTACCAACAAGGGTATAGCTGGTAGTAGAGGCCAGATCTCCTGAATCCTGGCTCAGTACTCTTTTTCTATCATACGCCAAAATGAAGACCTCACATCCTTCTGGCTAAGATATGTGAAGGGGTTAACAAAAGTGTAAATAAACTGCAGGTAATCAGGCAGAGGCTGGAAACACAAAGAACAGGAAATCATTTAGGAGCACGGAGATCCGAATGAGAGCACCTCATCACAGCCAGAAACGCAGGAGAGGGTCTCCAGCAAGCTGTACCTGCTGGGGCCAGGGCCACAGTGTGAAGCAGTGAGAATGCACCAGCTGGCACAGGCTGAAAGCCAAAGGGCAGGTGGAAAGACATGAAAAGGGCTTCAGTGAAGAGAGTCAGTTCTTGGAAAGCTATTCCAGGCCTGGAGAAAGGAACAGACAAGGAGTGAGTCAGTGGGGACCAAACCTCTTATGGAAAATGCCCTGGGCTCTGTTAACTTAAGGTCACTGGTGAGTCAGCACTATAGCTAAGATGGTAACCCAGGTTGAGTCCTGGAAATCTGATGAAAAAGTTTTTGACTCTGGGGTACAGTAGGGATCAAAAACTGAAATGCCTTCAGTAGCTGGAGGGATAATGAAAATAAATTACATGAGCAGGGTGAAGTAAAGCCTTTGCCCCACTACCTCTTTCATCCCTCTCAAACCAGATTTCGAAAAGATCGTCAAAGTTAAGGAACGGGTCACTTAAGGCAGAAATTTGATTTTTCCTATGGTTCATCAAATGTACTATATTAGAGTTCCAAAGAATAGCAAGGAGAGATAAGAAAGCCTTCCTAAGTGAACAATGCAAAGAAGTAGAGGAAAACCATAGAATGGGAAAGATCAGAGATCTCTTCAAGAAAATTAGCGATACCAAGGCAACATTTCAGGCAAGATCAGCACAGTAAAGAAAAGAAATGGTATAGACCTAACAGAAGCAGAAGACATTAAGAAGAGGTGACAAGAATATACAGAAGAACTATGCAGAAAAGATCTTAGTGACCCAGATAACCACAATGGTGTGATCACTCACCTAAAGCCAGACGTCTTGGAGTGCAAAGTCAAATGGGCCTTTGGAAGCATCACTATGACACAAAGCTAGTGGAGGTGATAAAATTCCAATTGAACCTTTTTAAATCCTAAAAGATGCTGTGAAACTGCTGCATTCAATATGCCAGCAAATTTGGAAAACTGCAGTAGCCACAAGACTGGAAAAGGTCAGTTTTCATTCCAATCCCAAAGAAAGGCAATGCCAACGAATGTGCAGACTACCACACAATTGCTCTCATTTCACATGCTAAGAAGGTAATACTCAAAATCCTTCAAGCCAGACCTTAACAGTATGTGAACTGAGAACTTTCAAGTGTATAAGCTGGATTTAGAAAAGTCAGAAGAATCAGAGATCAAATTGCCAACATCCGTTGGATCATAGAAAAAGCAAGGGAATTTCAGAAAAACATTTACTTCTGCTTCATTGACTACACTAAAGCCTTTGTGTGGATTACAACAAACTGTGGAAAAGTGATGGGAATACCAGACCTCCTTAACTGCCTCCTGAGAAATCTGCATGCAGGTCAAGAAGCAACAGTTAGAAACAGACATGGAAAGGACTGGTTCAAAATTAGAAAAGGAGTATGTCAAGGCTGTATATTGTCACCCTACTTATTTAACTTATATGCAGAGTACATTATATGAAATGCCAGGCTGGATGAAGCACAAGGTAGGATCAAGATTGCTGGGAGAAATATCAACAACCTCAGATATGCAGATGACACCACATTTATGGCAGAAAGTAAAGAGGAACTAAAGAGCCTCTTCATGAGGGTGAAAGAGGAGCGTGAGAAAGCTGGCTTAAAACTCAACATTCAAGAAACAAAGATCATGGCATCCAGTCCCATCACTTCATGGCAAATAGAAGGTGAAAAACAGAAGCTGTGACAGATCACTGCAGATGGTGACTGCAGCCATGAAATTAAAAGACACTTGCTCCTTGGAAGGAAAACTATGACAAAAGTCCATACAGTCAGAGCTACGATATTTCTAGTAATCATGTATGGATATGAGAGTTGGACTATAAAGAAGGCTGAAAGCCAAAGAACTGACGCTTTTGAATTCTGCTGGAGAAGACTCCTGAGAGTCCCTTGGACTGCAAGGAGATCAAACCAGTCAATCCTAAAGGAAATCAACCTGGAATATTCATTGGAAGCACTGGTGCTGAAGCTGAAGTTCCAATACTTTGGCCACCTGATGCAAAGAGCCAACTCACTGGGAAAGGCCCTGATGCTGGGAAAGATTGAAGGCTCTTTGGAGAATGGGGCAGCAGAGAATGAGATAGATAGCATTACTGATTCAATGCACATGACTGCACAAACTCTGGGAGCCAGTGAAGGACAGGGGAGCCTGGTGTGCTGTAGTCTGCTGCTGCTAAGTCGCTTCAGTCGTGTCCGACTCTGTACGACCCCATAGACGGCAGCCCACCAGGCTCCCCTGTCCAAGGGATTCTCCAGGCAAGAAAACTGGAGTGGGTTGCCATTTCCTTCTCCAGTGCATGAAAGCGAAAAGTGAAAGTGAAGTCACTCAGTTGTGTCCGACTCTTCGTGACCCCATGGACTGCAGCCTACCAGGCTCCTCCGTCCATGGGATTTTCCTGGCAAGAGTAATGGAGTGGGTTGCCATTGCCTTCTCCTGTGCTGCAGTCTATCGGGTTGCAAAGAGTTGGACACAACTTAGCAACTGAACAACAACTTTTCTTTAGGCAAATTAGATTAGAGTTCTTTTATAAATTAACCTCAGTAATATTATCCAAAGACAAACTCACATTTTGGGACATACATAGATCCAGACAGACACAATGAGATATATAGCTTTATTTTCTAAACTTAATCATGAATCTGATATCACAATATAAAACTTACTAATTGTAAATAACAGTTGGAATAAGAAAATTTTTAAATGTTTCATTCCCTTTTTTTTTGGTCTCCTCAGTTTCAGAAATTAGAGATGGTCCAGATACAGAGATAAGTGATAAGTGATTCAGAGAGCTCTGGTCTCAAGACACAGGAAGCAAAATTCAGGTTCTCCTAATAGGAGTTATTTCCTCAGGGAAAGAATTCTAAAGAGGTATTTTTTCCTTCAAGCTTTCTCTACTGTTTGGGAGTTAAACTGATTAGGGGCCAGTTAACCTTCTGCTCAACATTCAATAAACTAAGATGATGGCATCTGGTCCTATCACTTTATGGCAAATAGATGGGGAAAAAATGGAAACAGTAACAGACTTATTTTCTTGGGCTCCAAAATCATAAAGATTCAGACACGACTGAGTGACTGAATGAGAACCTTACTGGCATTGTGTAATTAATTGGCAGAAGTGAATATTCATAATTTTCATAGATACCCCATTTTCTTTCTTTTTAATGGTTTTGAAAAGTTGGTCAGCCAGAATAACAAGGGCGTTTTGTGTATAACTCAGACCAACCTAAATTTTCTCTTTGACTAAAATTAGCCAAATCCTTATCTAAGTCTTCTTTAAAGGCAGAATTAAGCAAAGCATCATTTTGGTGGTTAGAGACTGCTTCAGGTGTCAAGCCAGAATATTGCTTACAAGTTTTTTCTTTCCAATCTCCCACAATAGTCTGGATTGATTCATCTGATCTTTCCTTGTATTGTTGAACCTTTGTCCAAATTACAGTTTTTGGAGAAAGCTCTGGGATAGCTTTGAGTAATTTCCAAACTAATTCCTTGCATTCATTGTGATCCTCTGGACTATGTGATTTAAAGTCCATTAAGGGGCTTTTCCTTCCTGCTTTCTCTCTTCATTCCCTTGCTTTGCTTTCAGAATGTAACAGCTGTATTAGTTGATACAGATCGGAAAACCTGGTTTATAGGACCAGATGGTTAACTCAAATTCCTTAGCAAATCCCAATGGACTCTGACCTGGATCAAGAAATTCTTTAGCTAAGGCCCTAAGTTCTGTTTGGGTCCAGGGTATATAGATAAACACTGAGGACAGTTCATTTCTCCCTGTAATAGGTTTCTCTTTAAAAGAGCTATAATCACTTCTGATTTTTTTTTTTAATCCTCTTTTGCTGGGGAAAAGGGAGCAGCAGGAAGCAGAAGAATTGGAAGAGAAAAAGTCTGGGCCAGGCAGTTCAGATGGAAAAGGATACACAGGAGGAGCAGAGAGAGAGGGAGAGGCAGTGCTGGTGATCTTTCTTAGTTCTGATAGAGTTTCAAGCAATTTCTTGTTGGTTTCCTGCAAAGAAGTTACTCTATCATTTTCTCTTTTAGAAGCTTCTAGACACCAAAACATTCCATTCAGTCTGTTTGATCATATGATTGGCTCTTATTTTTTTTTTCTTAGTGTGCACACAAAAATATCAATTTTGGAGTATCAAAAGAACCCCAATTTTGCCATTTTAGTTGAGATCCCCTTTAGTATAATTTCCAAATTAAGTAGGTACTTACAAGTTTTATAAGTAGATAACCCTGGCTGGAGTGTTAGAAGCAGGTTTCTGATGCCCCTGGTGGCTCAGATGGTAAAGCGTCTGCCTACGGTGTGGGAGACCTGGGTTTGATCCCTGGGTCAGGAAGATCCTCTGGAGAAGGCAATGGCAACCCACTCCAGTACTCTTGCCTGGAAAATCCCATGGACTGGAGCCTGTCCATGGGGTCACAAAGAGTTGGACATGACTGAACGACTTCACTTCACTTCTGATGCCCCTGGTTTCTGTGTTTGAGTGGTTCTATCTTCAATTTTTAGTTGAATCTGTCAGGGATAACAATCACTGGTGAAACTGTGTGATGGGCCAGTGTGCCACTTGCGAGCTTAACTCCTCCAGAAGTCACCCCAGAGTCGTCTCAGCCTTCTTACGTGTCTCAGTTAACTCCCTTCCGCACCCTAAGATCACTGAGTGGCCAGTTCTTACCTGTGCCACTTGGATGAGCAAGCATTCTAATTAATAAGTGTGGGGGTGGAGAGTCCCTGTGGGACCACCACACAGTATAAGGACTCAGCCTCTACCACTCCCATAAATTTCTCAGTCACCTGAGAAAACTGTAACTGGCCGGGAGGAGTCTTGTCCCTTTCCTTTGGAGCAAAGTTCTCATGTAATATTTTCACTTATCCTGACAAATTTTAGGGAAATTTAGGGAAATCTGAGGGGGGAAAGCTTCAGATCAGCCTCTCCCCTAACTACTCAGCACAGACCACTCTGACTCCTACAACTAAGCAACCTCGGTGTCTTTCAACCAAGCCCCACTTAGTGTCTAGACAATGGGTCAGTGCACTCCCGTATGTTTCAACTGCCCTGCTCCAGTATCTTACAACTGAGAGGGGAGCAGGTAACCTGCTCCACCACTAAATAAAACTCAGGATCATCAATCAAAACAGGAGATCTGAGAACCAGGGGACACTTACCCAAGTTTGTCTGGACTCCCCAAAGAGGAAGATGGGCACAAGGGGTCACTGCTGGTACCAAGAACTGCTGGTTCCTCATACAGTTCAGGCCAAGGAGGGAAGTCCACTCTGGGTCGCTATGTCAGCTGCCATAGCTGTTGACTTTAAAAAGATGCACAAATGTGAGAATTGCAAATTAAGTTTAATTTAGGGCTAGCTGAGGTGCTGTCATTTTTCTTTTTTGCATTTCTTTTCCATGGGGATGGTCTTGATCCCTGTCTCCTGTACAATGTCACGAACCTCCAAACATAGTTCATCAGGCACTCTCTCTATCAGATCTAGTCCCTTAAATCTATTTCTCACTTCCACTGTATAATCATAAGGGATTTGATTTAGGTCATACCTGAATGGTCTAGTGGTTTTCCCTACTTTCTTCAATTTAAGTCTGAATTTGGCAATAAGGAGTTCATGATCTGAGCCACCACAGTCAGCTCCTGGTCTTGTTTTTGTGGACTGTATAGAGCTTCTCCATCTTCAGATCTAGTCCCTTAAATCTATTTCTCACTTCCACTGTATAATCATAAGGGATTTGATTTAGGTCATACCTGAATGGTTTAGTGGTTTTCCCTGCTTTCTTCAATTTAAGTCTGAATTTGGCAATAAGGAGTTCATGATCTGAGCCACAGTCAGCTCCTGGTCTTGTTTTTGCTGACTGTATAGAGCTTCTCCATCTTTGGCTGCAAAGAATATAATCGTTCTGATTTTGGTGTTAACCATTTGGCGATGTCCATGTGTAGACTTCTCTTGTGTTGTTGGAAGAAGGTGTTTGCTATGACCAGTGCATTCTCTTGGCAAAACTCAATTTGCCTAGATTCATGGATCTACCAGTCCAGGTTCCTATGCAATGTTGCTCTTTAGAGCATCGGACCTTGCTTCTATCACCAGTCACATCCACAACTGGGTATTGTTTTGGCTCCATCCCTTCATTCTTTCTGGAGTTATTTCTCCACTGTAGCATACTGGGCACCTACCGCCCTGAGGAGTTCCCCTCTCATCTCCTATCATTTTGCCTTTTTATACTGTTCATGAGGTTCTCAAGGCAAGAATACTCAAGTGGTTTGCCGTTCCGTTCTCCAGTGGACCATGTTCTGTGCTTCTCTTTAGACAGTTCCAAATGCAAAGCTGGGTGCTCCAGTTTGGTTGGACACAGGATGTAAACTTGGAAAACTCCCCAGGTCCTATGGCACAAGAAGAGGGAGCCAGGTTCCAGGGCCCTCCCCTCCTCTTCTGCCCCTGCACTGGGATTGTGCCCCCAAAACACTTCTACTGCCTCACATGAAAGAACAGACCTGTGGGATATGATCCTCTGTGAAGATGTTACTCCACAGACGACTCATCCTCAAGTTACCTGCTTCGATTAATGTATTATGTTAATTAATATATAAAAATCCTCCTCTCTCTCTCTGCATCTTAAATTATGAAGACATCAGCCTTCGTTCTGGGGCTCATTAAATACACTGGCCCCAAAGATCACTGCAACACTATTCACAACACACAAGACAGGAAAGCCAGCTAAGTGTTCCTCAACAGAGGAATGGACACCGAAGATGTGGTGTATACATACAATGGAATAATAAACAGATAAATGGATACGGAAGATGTGGTGCATACATACAGTGGAGTATTACTTGGCCATAAAAAAGGGTGCAATAAAGCCACTTGCAGCAACATGGATGGACCTGGAGATTGTCACACTAAGTGAAGTGAGAGATAGACAAATATCATATGTTACCATTTACATGTAGAGTCTAAAACAAAACAATACAAATGAACTTATTTACAAAACAGAAGCAGACCCACAGACACAGAAAACAAACCCATGGTTACTTAGGGGAATGGCGGGGAGGGATAAATTGGGAGGATGTGACTGACATTTCACATTTCTGTATATAAAACAGATAACCAACAAAGACCTACTTATAGCACAGGGAACTAGGGGAAAGAATCTGAAAAGGATCGGTATATAAATACACTATACACACACACACACAAAAACCTGAATCAATGTGATGAACGCCTGAAACTAACACACACTATGAATCAACCATACTTCAATTAAAAAAAAAAAGTCATGTGAAAAAGGGGGAAAAACCCCAGAAAGCGACGATTGTGCCCTAGCGACCTTTATAAGGCACCTAATGAGCACTCGGAAGCCACGCTGTAAGCCAGTAACTGAGTGGAAGGGCGTAAGCAAGGAAGTGGTGGAGGAACGCCAGCCCCTGCAAGCACCAGCTGCCAAGCCCAGTACCATAGTCTCAAGCAGCCTGACAAGCTTTTTAAGGGACAGTGTTGGTCTGCTCTGATCTACCTCCGGGAACTTCTTTCTCCAAAGTAATAAGTATTGATGGAGGTCAAGGGACAAGGAAGGCTAACACCCTAAGATTACATTAGGATTTAAATTCCACACTAATCATGTTGTTGGAGGTGAAAACCCTAAGAAGGCGCTGGAAGTAAGACACCTTTTAACTTGATCATTCGAATGAAGACCTTCAAAAATACTGTTTTCCCTAGTGAAACTATGCGAGGAAATCTTCCTATGAAACCCAGAGGGAGAAAAATAAACATATGGAAAGAGATTACAGGATTAACTGATTCCGTGATCTGCCTTAGAATGACACAAGGAGGCTTCACAGTCTTTTTAAAGAAGTCATTGCAAATTCCTATCAAACAACTAAATTCCAGGTTTTCTACATGAAAAAGAAGCCAAGACTAAAATCACCAGTAGGCATCTGTGCCTGCTTGCACGCGTGCTCAGTCACGTCCAGCTCTCTGTGACCCTCCTGGACTGCAGCCCATCAGGCTTCTCTGTCCATGGGATTCTCCAGGCAGGAACACTGGGGTGGCTGCCATTTCCCTCCCCAGGGGATCTTCCCGACCCAGGAATCAAACCTGGGCCCCTGCAATTTCAGGTGCATCCTTTCACTGAACCACCAGATATTTACTGGTCAAAAAATTTGTTCGGGTTTTTGTATAAGATGTTACAGAAAAACTCCAACAAACTTTTTGGTCAACCATGTATTTATTCAACTACATTTACATCAAGTCTAAAGGTAAAAGAAGAGATATCTATTGAGAAGCGTGAACCTGTGTTCAATATGAATAAATAAACTCAGTGTGTCTTCCGCTCCTGCCCTTCAGACTTCCAGGTTGAGTCTCTTAGGCAGTGGCGTAAACAGTAACCAGTGCTTGCCCAGGACTCTCATCTACGACAGAAGGGCTCAGAGTGATTTACTCCACTGATTCGAAATTTAAACTAACAAAAAATTTGAGAACTACACTTCAGACTATTTCAACGGCTTAATCTGAGACAAATACATGTAAAAAATTATATGTAAATGCATACTAAGAAAATCTATAAACTGCCCATAATGTAAGCAGGTGCTAAAGTTCGCTAAATACATTCTCTCTCCTCTCTCTCTCTCTCTCTCTCTCTCTCTTTCTCTCACAGATAATCTTCTTATGAACAATGGCTGACCATCTCAGGATGAAGATCAAGACTACCACAAATTTTCTAAAACTTAATGATCAATGACAGTATGCAAATCTTCATAGTTAAAAGAACAAGCCTAAGCTAGATCTAACATTAAATCAATAAAAATTTAGGCTGCCAAATCCTGATAGCAGACACTTCCCACAGACCACTTACATTTTCATAATCCTGTTAATGAAAACATATACCCCAAAGATTTCCCAGGATAGACTGGCCCCAGTGCTAAGACCAGACAGCGGCACATACAGAGAGCGACTGCACGAGGCCAGCAAAGCTCCTCCCGTCCTCAGACTCGGACTCTTAGAACCTAAGCAAACACGTTACCCAGGTAACAGGTTTGGTTCACCTGACCTAGCCCGAAGCAATGTCAAAACCGCAAATCGTGGTAGGTGGAGGAGAGTTAAATTTGCAACTTTCAGTGTGCATGGGCATTCATGATTAACTTCTCATTTGATGGCGGGGAATTCGCATTTTTACCCTACCTGTTACCTTTGGTAGGAACTTGAGGATAATTCAGTTCTCTAAAGGGCGGGGACGGAGGATAAAGAATTGGAAGAGCAACATGGCAACACAGTTCAGCTTCATTTTCTAGTCTCACGTTCCTGACAACCTATTTCACTCGATTTTCTTAACTTCTATCTAAATGCTTTCTGCTTCTGTGCAATCCAATCACCCAGAATCTCATACTTGACCACACAGAATATATCCTCCTCCGATCACGCTGTTATTAACAACACTAATGCGTGTGTGCCCGAGAGTGGTGTTTGGAGACAAATTGTACCTTTCCCCACCCTCGGGACTTACCTTCAGGGAAAGCATTGGGCTGCACAATATGGACAAAGAGGCGAACGATCTGAAAGAGGAAGCCCGTGGGACCAGGATCATAAGAGTCGCTGGTCTGATAGGAGACTGGAGGTAACTGGAATTCTAAGCCATCGGGACTGTACCCGGATGACTCAGTGTCCTCACAGAGTCCCAGCAGCAGGAGGAAACCGAGGAGGAGGGCCATGGCTAGCAAGATGCCTCGAACATGAGGTGGTGCTGGAGACCGCCCGAGTCAGGGTGTTCTGGAAGCCTTGGGGACGGCGGGAGCGCGTTCCTGTGCAGAAGCGTCGTGAGGGTTGAGCCTGCGGTGTCCTCAGTTTCCAGGCCGGGCTGGTAGGCAGCAAAGGGCAGCAGAGAATGTTCTCCGGCAGGCAGGGAAGGGGGACTCAGTCCATCAAAGCAGCATCCCTGGCAGGGAGAGAAGGAACGGGGGGTCACTAATGCCTGCAGCTCGCCTAGTGGAGAGACTGCCAGGCTTTAGAGCAAGCGCTCAGCCTAATCCGCTGCTGGGGAGGAAACACAGAGCCTGCTCCAAGCTCGGGGGCAGGAAAGCTAGGTCTCCCACCAAGAACCAGATCCAGGAACACCAGGCAGACTGTGCACTCTCAGACTCTTAACCGCATCTATATGCCCACAGGTAGGAACTCACTTAAGGCATTATCCCATTTTACAGATGAGGAAACTGAGTCAGAGAATCTCAGTGAATTGCCCGAGGCCACAGGTGACTAACAGTGGGCCAGAACTCACACCCAGTAGGTGGCTTTCATGGCCCAAGCTGGGACTCTCCCAACCAGAGATACCCTACCTCCAGAGCCCTCCATTTCAGAGAGGCAGAGCCCCCTAGCAATAGATAAGGTGCTCATTTTCCCTCCAGTTTTGGGCTGTTCTCCCCATCTCCTCAGATATGTCTTACTTTGTCCTTTATTTTACTAATGTGCACAGTGATCTGGCTCCATGGTAAAGAATCCGCCTGCAATACAGGAGACACGGGTGGGGAAAATCCCCCAGAGGAGGCAATGGCAACCCACTCCAGTGTCCTTGCCAGGAAATCCCAGGGACAGAGGAGCCTGGCAGGCTATAGTCCGTGGGGTCACAGTCAGGCAATTAAACAGCGAACAGCAACAGCCCCCTTCCTGGAGAAGTGTTTCACTCCATCTTCCATCTCACTAATACACTCACTGATCCAACTTTCTCTCTTCACTCCCCTCAACCCAAACTGGAACAGCATGGCCTCAGAGGCAGGGACCAAACTCTTGAAGGCCAGGTGAGGCTGGTTTCAGTCCCTGTCTCAAGTTGCCCCCAGGCGACTCGGGATCTAGGCAATGACAGGCTGAGCAGCGCCCCGCCCTCCCTTGGGGACGGGGAGAAAGAACTGAAATCAGCTCCCAACTCAGCATCCAGCGGGGGCGGCATGGACCCTGTGCTCCTGGAGTCTCTCTCCCTAACGCTGAGCACAAGGCGGGCGCACAGGCAGGGCTCAGTGTGAGCTGTGGAACAGGCAACCACACAATCCAGACCAAGGGCTTGGCTCGTGCCAAGGCACTGGGCGAAGGGACTCGAAAGAGAACTCCCCAGGGCAGCCGATGCGCTTCCTGTCCTTTCTCCTCTGGGGGCAGGAGCACCCTGACTTTATTTTGTGTATTACACTCACTAACTTTCAAAATAAGGATGGGGTTCTCCAGAAACACAAAGGGATTCCCTGGTGGCTCAGACGGTAAAGCATCTGCTCGCAATGCAGGAGACCCAGGTTTGACCCCTGGGTCGGGAAGATCCGCTGGAGAAGGAAATGGCAACCCATTCCAGTACTCTTGCCTAGAAAATTCAATGGATGGAGAAGCCTCGTGGGCTACAGTCCATGGAGTCACAAAGAGTTGGACACAACTGAGCAACTTCACTTTCACTTTCTCCAGAAACACACACAAGATGAAGGAGAGAGACCACCAAGAAATGGGCACATTTGTACAAGAGGCCAGAGGACCCCCTATCTCTATTCTACCAAGTCAAAGAAAGCCCCAGACAAGAGGCAGGAGGTAACGAGCCCTAGCAGTGAAGACGTTCATTCACATCGGGCCCCCTTAGTACCACTTCATCTTCTAAGCCCGGTCCCACTCCAGTCCCGTCTGCTCCCCTTATCAAATCACGGGCTGTCTGGCTCCCCAGTGATGCCCAGTGCCACCCTCATGGACCCCAAGCTTCCAGGTCCACCTCACCCACGGACACAGACACACCGGGACCCTGGTCAGTGTTTCTAAAGGAAGATCCTTGCCAACAACCTATGCTCGGGCTCGGAAGCGCTGGAGCCTTTCATGGTTTCTACCATGAATCAGCGCCCTGCTCCGTCTCCAAATCTCTCCCAGAGAGAACAGATAAGAAGGAGACAGCAAGTCAGCCTCTGCCAAGCCCGGCTGCACCTCTGCAGGGCTGAACGGGGCAGGAGGAAGATACAACGGAGGGGCGTGTGGTTATTCAGGTAGGACCACGCTCCTCCTGCGGGCAGGCAGGAGGACATGCACACACATCACACACACAACTCAGGCACTCACACTGATGCACAACTCACACAGACACAACTCACACGCAACACCCCAGGTGGCATACACTCCATGGGCGGACGTGCACACACACATCACACACACGACTCGAGCTTGCACACTGACACACAGCTCACATATACACGACACACACGCAACACCCCAGGCGCATACACTCCACGGGCGGACGTGCACACACCGCACACGCGTCTTATTTTCTGCTAGAGGACACGCAGGAGCACAGCAGCTGGGAGGATTAAAGGCTCAGGAGCTAAGAAAGGCTGAGTTCCCGGTAACGCCACCGAGGCTCCGCTGGGGACAGAGAGAAACACGGCGAGGGGAGATGGCAGGAGGCCCACGGGAGAGCTGCGAATAAACAGACTCCAGCCATCCTCAGCGAAGAGCGGGCTGGAGAGACCCCTCAGGAAAGGCGAAGATGGGGCGTCCCCTGGGTCAGGGCAGCACCCGAGCGGCGCATGCGTCCTGCTCCCGAGTGGAGGGCCCTCTTAACTTCTGGAGCCACCTCTAAGAACATTTCGAAACCTCATCATTTATAAAACACTAGACTACAGATAAAAGTCAAGGTGACAAGGAAGAAGTTTTCGTCTCAGTTCGAATTTCTGTGCTTTCAAGGTCTGGGTACCTTGGCACACTCGGTAGCAAGAGCCACTGAGAGCCGTCAGGGAACTGCCCGCACAAACCCCAGGATGGCTCCAGACCCAAGAGCCGAACCAGCGTAAAAGTGGGTCTTTGTTTCAAATGAGATTATCAGACTGCATTTCTGGACATGTGGCCCATTAATCTGCATTTTTAGCATCCTCCCTTGGTGGCTGATGCTTAGACAACGAAGGCTTGAGAACCAGCACTCTTCCTGACCGCTTTCCAAAGACACCTCCATCCTCCCAAACAGAACAACAGACGTGAAGCAAAATCTTCCCAAACATCTTTCATTGATTGCACTGAGCTGACCAAGCCCAGTAGCTTTGTAGGGCTCCTGACTTCCCATCTTGGTGCCCTTGGAGCCTGGCACATAGTAGGCACTCAGTAAGGATGTGTGCATGCTAAGTCACTAAGTCCTGTCTGACTCTTTGGGACTCCATAGGTTGTAGTCTGCCAGGCTCCTCTGTCCATGGGGTCTTCCAGGCAAGAATACTAGAGTGTGTTGCCATGCCCTGCTCCAGGGGCTCTTTCCGACCTAGGGATCTAGCCCACATCTCTGGCGTCTCCTGCACTGACCACTGGTGCCACCTGGGAAGGAGCCCCTGGTGGCTCAGATGGTAAAGAGTCTGCCTGCTGTGCAGGAGACCTGGGTTCAAGCCTTGGGTCAGGAAGATCCCCTGGAGAAGGAAATGGCAACCCATCCCAGGCACCTGGGAAGCTACTGAGGTACCCAAACTGAGCCCAGGCTGAGTCAATCAGAGGCTCACTTCTGGGCTTGTGCATGAGACACAGGGCAGCAGAGGCAGTTTCTGCTTCAGTGATGGCAACGTGCGAGCAGCCACAGGCAGAGCCGCTGGCAGCCCTGGCCGGACGCCGTCAGGAGTGCTGCTGCCAGCCCCGCGCCCACTGCTCCGGGCCCCCAAGCCTGGCTAGCCGTCCTTTCAGGCCCTTCACCAAGCCACCCAGTATCCAGTCTCTTTTCTGCTATAATTATGCAGAACTGCTTTCAGTCGTTTGTGACAATGCATCCTGACCTTGAACTAATCTCAGTGTGAACTCCTGATCCCTACAAACTGACTTCCCTCATACTGTAAATGGTCCCAAGAAAACAATATTTGCTTTGTTATTTTCTACCTGCCCTTTGATGCACTTTGCTTCACCACACTAGAAACACAGGAATAGTCCAGCATGGAACTCGTAAAGTGAAAGTGAAAGTCACTCAGTTGTGTCCCACTCTTTTCAACCCCGTGGACTATGCAGTCCATGGAATTCTCCAGCCCAGAATACTAGAGTGGGTCACCTGTCCCTTCTCCAGGGGTTCTTCCCAACCCAGGGATCGAACCCAGGTCTCCCGCATTGCAGGTGGATTATTTACCAGCTGAACCACAAGGGAAGCCCAAGAAAGTATACCAGAATGGGTAGCTTATCCCTTCTCCAGTGGATCTTCCTGATCCAGGAATCAATCCGGGGTCTTCTGCATTGCAGGCAGATTCTTTACCAGCTGAGCTATCAGGGAAGCACGGAACTCATAAGGAAGTTCATTTTAAAAATGGTATACATGAAGAAAACTAAACTAAAAGGCACCGCAGCAGGGAACAGAGGGCCCTGGCTTTTAAGAGGAGGAAGTCTTTAGTCTTACTGATGACCCGAGTCTCCGAGCGGTTCTCTTTGCTGATATAAGATAGGGTTTTGAATGGCGGGGGAGGGCTGGCGATGGAATACAGGTACAGGACCTGGCCGTGCACACACCTGGCAGTCAACAGAGGGTCTGGGCCGCCTCTGCCAAGAGCAACAGCCTCAGCTCTGCCGCGGCCGCTGTTGACAGAGGAAACTCACAAAAGAGGGAGAAGATCCAAAGTCCTAAGTTCACACACGTTGAATAATAGGAAGTTGCCTGCATTCAAGTCTTTCGAAAACGGTCATCCGGCTCAGGCAACCCAGGAACAGCCAGCAGTTTAGTCTCCGGGGGCGGGGGTGGGGTCTCTGTTGGGGTGGAGGAG